>PJEM01013137.1:0-42671 GCA_004023845.1 Helogale parvula
GGGTAGGGTTGGGGATGGGGACATGCAGGGGAAGGGGGTTGGGGGTGGGGGATGGGGACATGCAGGGGACCAGCCTGCCTAATCTGCTCAGCAGGGAAGAGCCCTGGAAGGTAGGTCTGTCCACCCTGGACCCTCAGCACCATGACAACCCACAGAAGCCAGGCAGCCGCCGCCCTGGGCTGGTCACCGGACGCAGCCCCGTGCACAGGAGACGGGGTGACGGGCCCGCCCCACCCTCCCTCACAGGACCTGCTGGTGCTGGTGGAGGTCTGAGGTCAGACTTGTCCTCCACCCCCCTCCGGCCACCTCACCTAACACAGGACCCCGACAGGCTGATCAGGGCTCGGAGCCCTGGGGTGGGCGTGAGTGACCCTACCTGGCAGGCTGCACAGCCTGGACGCAAGCCTCCTGGAGAAAGCCTCTCTCTTCCTCCTCAGGTCGGCTCGGGTCACGAGACGATAATGATGCCCTCCAGCCAGACTGAAGACCCAGAGCTGGGAAAGCAGAGCGGGCTCAGACCTGGCGCCCGTCATCACCGACGAGCGCAATGCAGCCCCGGAGAGAGGTGGGCAGGAGCAGGACAGGTGCCATGCGGCCTCAGAGGCGCTCAGAGCCCCCCTCCCCTGCACAGGAGCCTCCGAGCGCCTCCCGGTCCCACAGGCGACTCCGGCTCTGGGTGCAGATGCCACCTCTGGCTCACAGAACGCTCCGCCCAGGAGGGCGTGTGCTCTGAGCCCCACTGGTCCAGGCCAGTGTCTCGGAGCCCAATGCCACAGACACATGGGTACGAACACACCGACACAGGTAGGAGCAGTCACCTTCGTCAGCAAGAAACATAAAATGTCTCAGTTTCCAAAAACCTCCTGTGATATTGCGATTTCTAATGAAGAAACACATATTTGTGGACTTCCTGCTTCTGACACAGAGCTCCTTTACAACTCTTGGAATTTCCCACGTGAAGAAAAGGACACAGGTGTCTGGTTGTGTTAACAAAGCGACTTCTGAAAGCCCCAAGGGCGGGGCAGGAGGCCCGGGGAGCACAGGTGATGAGAGGCTGCGGCGTTCAGTCCTGGCTCTGACCTGACCTGGCTGGAGGCTGGGCTCAGTCCCCAGTGGCCATGAGTTCGTCAGTCCCAGGCAGGTGACCGCGTCCACACCACCCCAGCTCCACCCTCCCGAGCTCACCGTCTGCTCCCCTCCGTCTGGCGGCTCCTCCATCACATCCTTTAGTAGCCTGGCGAACCCAGAAACAAGGCTTCCCCGAGGTCTGCGTGTCGCTCTAGCAAAACC
Organism: Helogale parvula; assembly: GCA_004023845.1. Lineage (NCBI taxonomy): Eukaryota > Metazoa > Chordata > Mammalia > Carnivora > Herpestidae > Helogale > Helogale parvula. The sequence goes on from PJEM01013137.1 coordinate 1,291, forward strand.
GTCAGACCCGAGGCGGGGCCGTGGGAGCCTCCAATCTGGAGGCGGGCTGGACCCACGCCTCTGCCTGGCGCCAGGGGCTGCGGTCTCCCGGGACCGGGTCCCTTACCCGTGGGGCCCCAGGTGGGCAGGGTCGGCACGCAGCAGGACGCCGGCCGGCGTGGCGGGGAACTGCCTGGGGGGGGGGAGCCCCACCCCAGCACCGACCGCAAGGGTCTGGAGGGAGGCGTCTGGTTATTTCCTAACACAGTATCTTGCCCAAACGTTCCCAACAGCAACTCTTTAGAAAGAGAACAGAACCCGTGCTTTGGGAAGCACACCTGAATTGTCGTCTAAAAAACTAAGTTTTGAAAAAATCAAGCATCTTCCAACTTCTCAAGCTGTATAACGCTGGCCCTTCGCCGGCTGCGGTGGGCGCGCGCGAGCCCCACACGGACGCCCAGGCCCCAGAAGGAGCAGCCCAGCTGCCGGGGTCCAGGGCCTCTTCAAACCAGAAAGGGTGCGCGCGAGTGCGGGAGCAGAGACCCCCTGCGGACGTCCGTGTGGCCGCCGTCACGTCTGGAACCGGAGCTCGGCCCGCGGTCCCCTCACCTGGCCGTCCGCACAGCCCAGCACCAGCTGCTCGCTCTTCTCGTCCAGGAGGAGCCTCAGGAGGGGGGCGGCTGCAGCCGGAAGACACAGATATTTAGCGCTAAGCGTGCAAACTGGAAACCACCACGTTTCACTTAGAGCCTGTGTCTCGGTGAAGCGTGAACTACCCGGAAAGAACCTCAGCGGCAGATAACGCCATAAGCACAGCCACGCTGGAGGACGTGGGGCGCGTGGGGAGCAGCCATGCCGCCCCATGGAAACTGCCGGGGGGCAGCTTCCAGTCCAGGCCGGAGCCCACGGCCGCGCCAGAGGCCAGGCAGCCCACACCTGCACCATCCACAGCAAGTGCTCATAACCATTAAACTTGCAGCAGGAATAAAACTGTGGGCCTAGTCAGAAAAATGGCCATTAAACGATGCCTACTGCTCAAATTGTTGCCTCGTGAGTCATTTAACTTAAAACTTACTCTGAATCTAAACTGTCAAGAATTCAGAAGGAGAATTAAATTAACTGGGACATTTAAAAACACTGTATGTCCTAAATAAACTATAAATGATATCAAAATCAAGTTTGTAATTATTTTCTTGGCAGTCAAATAATTCCACATAATCAATTTCAGGAAAATCCCTGAGATAGACAAATGTATTCAAGCGGCTGAAGTATTCCGTCCGGCACAGGGATGGGTGGGGTCGCGGGGGAAGCTGGGTCCTTCAGGAAATACGCAGAAACTGCGCCGGGTCACAGGGTGCCTGCGCGTTGGTTAGGCTGTGTTTTCACATGACTCATCCCAAGAAAAGACCATCTTCTGTTAGTTCTTGCTCCCCAGCCCCATGGGAGGCAGGAGGCACAGGGGCCCTGGGACGGCAGCCCCAGAGACGGCGGAGGGAGGCGGTGGGCACCGCCAGCCACGACGCAGCAGGCTCTGCGGGGACCTGCGGGACGCGTGCTGGGGACTCGCCAAGGCACAGAGTGTGAGGAGGGCACGCGATGGCGTGGAGCGCAGGGCCGTGCAAAACTGCCAGCCACACGCCCGGCCTGCGGGGCAGATGCCCCTGCAGAGGCCTCACCTAATGGTGCTCTCAGAAAGCACGCATACGCTCAACTTTATGTTAAAAACTTCAGGACACGTGCCTGTGAAGTTAATCCGTACAGTGTGTAGATGGGCGCAGACGGCCGCTCGTGAGGGGCACTGAGACCCCAGGTGGGGCGCGTGCAGCCTCCCGGGAGGCGCCAGCCCATCGACAGCGCCCGTCCGCCGCCCCGGTTACCTGTCAACACTGCTGAGCTGTACAGCGATGATCCCGCCCGGTGGTCCCAGACCTTTGGGGAGACACTTGTGTCCTTAGGGGAGGTGCAATTCTGCCGTGTGACACAGATGACTAATACTTCTGCTCAACTACAGATTAATTTATGTGAAGGGTTACCTAAAGGAGAAAATAGTAATAAAACAGGTATGTAAACAACAAAACTGTAGCAATACCATAACAGATGTTAGAATCCCATGGGGAAAAGCCAGCATTTCCAGAAATAACAATCTGTGGGTTTGGAAAGACCCAAGTCAAGCCTGGAGACATGGCCACGAAGAGATGTGAAGACCACAGCAAGGGCACCCCCTGGGCACCGTCCAGCGCCCTACACACATCAGCTCCATTCCCCGAGCCCCCAGGAGACAAAGGGCACCCTCACGCCCATCTTAAAGACAGGAAAAGTGAGGCACAGCACGGCTCATCCATCAAGAGCAGCTGGAAGGGCTGGGCTGCGCCCAGGCAGCCTGCTCAGAGCACAAGGAGCAGCACCTGTGAAACCAGTTCTACGGGGCAGAAACTTCCAGAAGAGAACAGAAGTACTTTCCGTCTCTCTCCTCTCTCACTCTGCAGCTGTGCATAAGCTGCCCTCAACTTTTCTTCCAGGTGTCATGGAGAAGCCCTCACTTGCTCAAAAGATGCCAGACCTAATACCAGCCGGCTCTGAGCTTGATGGGAACTGAGCTGGCACCTTAAGTTTTTTCCTTCTTAACCTTGGTTTATTCTGATGGAATCCTCGGCTCCCGGAAGACGCTTCTTCTGCTCTGAGCCCCTAGAGAGCGACGCGGAGGTCAACGGATGTTCTAGCTCCCGAAGGCCCTGGACTTGAGGAGGAGGGTCCCACAGGCGACCCAAGCCCAGCAGGGACGTGGGGACGTTGCTGGCCGGCACATGGCCCAGGTCAGGTCGGAGTGCATGTGCAGGGACCACGAAGCAGAAAGTCCCTCCGAGAAGCACCTGAAGTGCCTGGAGCCCGTGCCCTTACCTTAAAGCTTCTGTCGTCAGACACCGAAACGATGACATGTGTTTGCCACGGACAGAACTCCGCTGCGGTCACGGGGCCCCGGTGGCCCTCCAGCACAGCTAGTGTAGACGGGCGCTGGGAGAGTTTGTGAAGGAAGCTCAGTAACTGAATTACCTACATCTCACGGAAAACGGCTTCTGTTAAACTCTAGGCAATTCCCGTTTCCAAATGTGAGTCAGCCGTATCTAAACCTACAGGTTCGAGCTCAGATGGCGAGAGGGAAGCGTAGGGCCGTGGGCATGGCGAGTGTAGAGTCGGGGCTGACTGAGGCCGATCCGGAACATCCCGCCGTCCCGTACACACCGCGTGCCACCCGGAAGCCACTCTCCCGTGCCAGGACTGCCTGGAACAGCCCCGCAGGGGTGGGCACGGCGTCCGAAGACGAAACAGCTGTTGGTGCTCCTGCCGAGCCCGCCTTCCTCCGAAGCCCCAGAAACCGGTCACAGCCAGGCAGCCCCGGAGCTCTGGGTACCTGGGATCATGCTGACCCTACAGCGCCCGGCCAGACCAGGTCAGTGTCCGCTCCCGCACGCGGGAAACACACACACGGCTGCACCCACACAGCGACCTGACCGACAAGGAAGCGCTTGCACGCCCCTCACGGGACCTGAGCCCCCGACCAGCACAGCCGTCCTCTGCCTCCAGTCACAGGGCGAGGCGGCGACGCACACAAGAATGAGGCTCGTTTCCAGACCGGACATGAGGACGCGCCCGTGTCCGCTACTTCTGATTCCTGTAACACGACGCTGTCCTGGAAAACGCCTGGTCTCTTCCCCTCGTTTGAGTGTGCTGCCCTCGGGTGAAGTCCCCCGAGCAGGGCCCGCGAGCCGCCTGCCCCGCGCTCCGTGCACAGCCCTGCGCGCCCCGGAGTCGCGGGCGGGGAGGACGGCGAGGGCCGCAGGCGGACGGGACCCAGCACGCGCCCCCTCCCTGAGCATCGCGGGGCCGAGGCCTGAACCGGTGCCCGTGGCTGCACGCTGCCTCCCCGCCCGGCCAACAAGGGCGGGAGCCCCCGGTGCCACCTGGAGCCCGGGACGCCCCCGCCTGTGGCCCCAGTGACGACACCAGCTGTCCTTATGGGCGAGCCTCAAGGTCGCGGTTTGGCCAAAACTCACTTGAACACAGAAATGGACTCTGTGCCCCAAACTGCCGAGCACACAGGAAGCCCGTCACCGGCTGATCCTCAACTAGGATTTTATGCCTAACATCCCCCATAACCTAGAGTTTTTTAAGTGGATACGGCAAAAAAAACCCTCTTCACAGGCAGATAGCTTTGTTAACGGCGTTCGTTTGCAAACAGAAGCTGAGACACAACCCCAGCCGTTGGACGCTCTGTCCCCAAGTAAGGCTCAAGCAGGCGCAATCCTGAGGAAACAGGAGGCCTCCCTCAGCCCCACCCCTGCTCCCTGACACCTGGCTGACCCCTCGGGGCTCCCATTTCAGAATCGGATGCGAGACCTGAAGTCACGTGGAAGGGGAGACGCGGACCCCAATGCCCACCCCGTGAAGCGGCGACGCATGCGGCTCCTGCAGAAAACCAGCCTGGACGAGGACCTCACGGAAGCCGCGCCGAGGGCCCCGGGCGCGCGGGCGGCACAGAGGTCGGGGCGCGTTCCTGGCCGAGCGCCCTCACTCCGCACCCTGACTGTAGAGACGGTCTAATAACCGACATGGAACAGCATTTCCGGTCCCGGTGGCTCTCCGAGGTAAGATAAAGACGGGCCTCCCTCCTCTGCGCTGACCGCTTCATGAAGACACGCCTGCGTAAAAGTCCTGTCCACGAGGACACCTACCTCGGTGTCCAGCAGGAAGATTCTGTTCCCAGCACACACCGCAGCCGCTCGATCGTCCGGGCTCAGCCTCACATACAGCACCTTCCCCAGGAGGGTGCCCAGGACGAGCCCCCGAGGAGTCTGCCCTAGAGGGAGGCTCGCCGTTAGTGTCAGGCCGTCAACACGGTCCACAAACCACAGGGAAACACCGACCACGCAGTCCTCTCTCTCTCTACAGGATGCAAAGGAACAAGGAGTCCGATGCGGTCTGTGCTCCTGGACGGCCCCGAAAGCGTCAAGTGTAAACAGTTCTTCTGGAAGTATGTGGAACGCAGATAATAAGTCTGCACGTGGGAACACACGGGGTCACACAGGATGGCCCACAGTCCCGGTCCTTCCCTCCCCCCGGGGCCACACCTGCTCCAAGCTTGGCCCTGTGAGCTGCTCGCGGCCAGTCCAGACAGGCAAAGGCACAGGGCGCCCATCTGGGCCTCCGGCGCCCCTCCATGCCCACGAGCACAGCTCCGGGCCGGCCTGTGGGGCCAAGGTCACAACACGAGGCAGCCCGCAGCTTCAGCTAGGGTCCGTCAACCAAGCCACACCGCGCAGCGAGGACCCAGTGCCGCCAGGGCTGGGCCTTGGGGCTGACGCTGCCAACAGCAAGCCCGGAGCCCACAGAAAGGGCACGGTGCACACACATCAGAGCTCTAGCTTGGCACGACTAATCCTGGGGGTCTGCCCCGCGAGAGCTGACGGGCACCTGTGCCACCCGACATCTCTCGGGGCGCCTGGGATAGACCAGCGAACAAACCAGGTCCTGCCTTCGTGGAAAGCTTCCCTGGGGTAGGAGGTGAGGGGCATTCACACGCCAATCACCAAAATACGTACAGGAACCACGTGTAGTGCTGGAAGGAAGTGAAGCCCGTGAGAAACGCAGAGCACGGAACGGGCCTGGGGTCCAGGGTGGTGGTCAGAAGGCCCGTGGCAACGGAGAGTCGGACGTGGCAGGATGGGCAGCGCAGTGACCCTGCGACGGCCCCAGGGGGCAGCGCAGTGCCGGGGCTGTTCCCGGGGGGCCCATACTCTGTGGCTCCTACCTGTGTGGGGCGGGAAGGCCCCAGAGGGCTCTGCAGGGGCCCTGGCTGGGGAGTGGGGAGCAGAGCGCCGGGGCAGGACGGGGGAGAGGAAGCACAGTGCCCCCTCCCTGCAGAGAGAAACCCCATCCCTGCAACGAGAGCCCCTGAGTCCCACTGCCGGAGCCGAAGGAGCCGCCCCAGCCCCAGACTGAGCTCCCTGTGAGCCTCAGAGCCGTGCCCGGGCCCGGCCTCGAGCCCCTGTCCACGCAGCGGACCACGTGTTCCCAAACCCACTTGAGTTCTGAAAGGGCCTTCCAACATGGAAGTCTACTTGTCTGCAAAGGCCGTGTCGTTCACTGTACATATGTGGGCGCACATGTCCCGTGCACACATGTTCCTGTGCGTGCACATACTCTACACGCAGGCACACGCGTGTGCTGTGTGCTTCCGTACGTGTGTGCACGCGCTATGCGCACAAGCACCTGCACACATGTGCTCTAGGCTTAGGTGTGTGTGTGCGCACCCACTGTGTACACATGCGCACGTCTGCTGCTGTCTCCATGCACACGTGTGTGCACGCGTGTACACGTATGTGTCTACACTGTGTGATGCGTGGGGAGGGGCCCTGTACGTGCACAGCACACGTACATGTGTCCGTCGGCTGCGTGTGTGCGCGTGCCGTGCGTGCGCGCAGACGTGTGTTAGAAATGTGGGTACGTGTGCCCCATGTACACACATTCCTGGGTGCACGCCCCTGCACGTGCGCACTGCAGTGTCTGCAAGTGCAAGCATCACGCACCGTGTGTGGACGCGCACATGCACAGGCTCACACGTGTGCTGCTGTACATGCACGTGCGTGTGCTGTGTGAGCACTGGGTGTGTGCACGCGTGTGGGTGTGCAGTGTACAAACACTGCGTGCGCACAGGGGCAGCCACGTGTGCGTGTGTCACGTGTGCGTGTGTGTGTGCGATGTGTGCACTGCGCGTGCACACGCCTTGTTTATATACGTGTGCTGCATGGGGGCGTCCACGTGCGAGCACGTCCGTGCAGGGTGTGCCTGTGTGCACTGCACGCGTCCATGCGCTGTGTATGTGTGCGGGAGTATGGACTCTGTGTGTGTGTGCGTGTGTCGCGTACGTACATGCGTGTGCACTGCGGTCATACACGGACACTGTCCTCACACTACAGATTCAAGGTAGTGAGGTGCTGGGGCGCCCGGGGGGCTCAGTCGGTTAAGTGTCCATCTCGGCTCCGGTCATGATCTCGCGGGTCGTGGGTTCGAGCCCCGCGTCGGGTTCTGTGCTGACAGCTCAGAGCCCGGAGCTGCTTCCGATTCTGTGTCTCCCTCTCTCTCTGCCCCTCCCTGCTCATGCTCTCTCTTTCTCAAAAATTAAAAAAACAAACGACAAACAAGAAGCAAACCTGAAACGCAGTGCGGTGCTGCGGTGTGTCCTCCGTACGTACACACATGAACTGCTATCATCTGCTCTGTTCCCTGCGGTCCTTGACGCGTGTGCCGTGGAGCAGTCCCGCGAACCCTTGGGGTGTTAACCACGTAGCCCCCCCTCCTTACCGCGGCCCCCACCTCACTTCTCCGCTCCGGCGGCTCCGGCTCCGGCTCCGGCAGCCCAGGCCCCGCCCCGTGGGCTCCCCGTCAGCTGCTCACACAGGTCGGGTTCCTCGCACACACGGACGGCTCTGCCCCGAGCGCCGCTGCCTCCCAGCGCAGTGCCACCGTCCAGCACTGGCCCTCGCTTGCACCCAACTCCTCCTCGTCCCCCAGCGCAGAAGTCACCTCCCCAGAGCTGACACCACGGGAACGTGTCCTGTCCACGGTCTCTGTCGACAGCTCGCCTGCTTTCTCTGCCGTGCTCCCCGCACTGACAACCACTCACGTGACCGTTTGCATTCTGTCCCCCCCCCCCCACAGTCTCTGTTTGCAGAGCTCCACAAAAATCACAGGCAGCAAAATGAGACAATACACAGGATTGAAACTAAGAGCCTATCAGATCAGATTCACACACAGCAGAAGTCAGTAGATCTGAATGCTTGGAAAGCGTCCAGCTCGGACCCTCAGTTTCAAGGTCAGAGTCAGAAATGCTCCCAAGCCCCCGTGTGTTACCAAGTCTATTTAAGGATGAGCCGTTCCCTGGCACACTTCTTAAACTGCATTTTGGGTGCTCATTTACCTAGGAGTGCTCTCTGTCTGCACTCATCCAGACTCCACATTATGACGTAATCTTGTGACGCAGAGCAGATGAGAAGCGGGCTCACCGCATTTCCGAAAGTCACAGCGGTGACCGGCTGACGGTGTCCTCTTAGGATCAGAGGCTGAAAAAGTTAACAAAAACAGAAACATCATAAACTATAGAGAGCATTTAAAAAATAAAGGAACCTAACGGCATAACCTCTAACCTAAGAAATCAAATGAACTGAATTTTTCCAATGTATTTATTTGATATATTCATTTATTAAAATTCCTGGCAACATACGACTGAATTAATTCTCTCAAGTGAACCATCTCACTATTATTCAACACCATGGATCACACATGGAAGTAAAATGACGCAGGTCACCTCACTCTTCCATTTCCTCATTAGCCATTACTTAAGCACATGAGGGCCACGTCCCCGCCCTTGCCCCAGAGGTCCTGCTGGCCGGACACTCAGGAAACAACAAGGATCCGCAGTCGCTGGGAGATAAGGCACGTGTAAGAGGTCGCGGCACAAGTGAGGGAGTCGATGGGGCCACAGAGAGCCCGGGCAGGTGTGGCACCGTGACCAGCGTGTTCGGGGTTGTGACCGAGCACGGGAAACTGGAAGCCCGCAGACAACGGGCAAGCAGGGAATCTGTGACCAGACTTGTAACGCTGCCGCAAGGATGCCCGGCAAGGACACCGGGACACGCTGAGACCAAACACCCCAAAGACGGCAGTAAAGGCCTGAACTAGGATGACAGGGATGGAGACGGGAGCGGACGATGAACCAAAGACTCTGTGGCCAACGGGCATCGCGAGATGGGAAGGACACGGGCAAAGGCTACCAGTGTTCCGGCTTGAGATCCCAGCGGATGGGTGGTCTGGGCTGCGGTCAGCGAGCTGTGTGGGCGCCGGCGGCCAGCACACAGCAGGCGCGCGGACGCGAGGGCCACTCAGACAGGACCTGCTCACAGCAGGCCGGTTCATGTGCACCAACCTCCTGACGAGAACAAGAAAACTTGGGCAAAATTCGCAAAAATCCTCTAGATAAGCAAGATAAGACACCGAAGAGCAATGAAAGCAACAAAGAACTAAGAGCAGAGAAGAAAGACTCCGAGAGAAGGGACCCGGCACGGAGGCCGCTCGCCCACGAAGACTCCTGCCAAAAGGCAGCTTTCCGACAATTCCGATAAAGGCGCTGGAAGCTAGACACCTGCAGGACTCGTGAGCGAGAGACAGGCCCCAAAGTTGCACTGACGAGAGGGTTGGGAAGCAGGTGGCGCGACTCTCCAGGCGCCGAAGCCCCGGCCTCCTGGTCTGATGCCAGCGAGCACCGACGACACAGTGCTGGGTATCCCGGCCGGTCACGCCCCTGCTGGGCCGGGAGGACGTCGGGCGCAACGAACCCTTCTTGGCCCCGGCCTGGCGCGCCTGCGATGTCCTTCTGGAGGGAACGGGCAGTCCCCGCTGCCTTCAGTCCCCGCTGCCCCGTGCCTTCCCTTCAGGACGGCCTCCTAGCGCCTCCGGCTTCTTCCCCGATGGCTAGAAGCACGGGTGTGCGCAGACGCGTCCCGTCCGGGCTCAGGCAGGGCTGCCGTACCGGGAGACGGGCAGAGGATTCCACTGCCCGACAGAGTCCCTCTGAGAAGAGTCGGCAGCCTCAAGGCGGAGGACTCCCTGCGTGCACGGTTTTCCGGGAAGCACCACACTGTAAAACCCTGCTTTAAAAAGGAGCACAGCGCACTAAGGTAGGAGGGAAGGGCTCGTCGCCAAGCTGCCGGGGCCGGAGCAGTGACCCGAAGGGCCAGGCCCGAGGCGGGAAGGCGAGGGGACCACAGAGGAGTGCCTCCACGCCCAGCTTCGAGCTCTCACGGTCACTGCCTGGATTAGAGCAACCAGGAACTGCCGGTCCCTCGCCCAGCCGGCTATCAGAGCAAGCATAAATTATCTCTGCAAGAAGTGAGGGTCATCCAGAGCCTCAAACGAGCTGTGAATTTTTTTAAACATAGTCTCCAGGAATCAACAAAAATAACCAGGTACTCAAGGAGTCTAGACTATTCCGTCAAAAACCAAGAGAAATACAGAACCATGGAACGCACCTACGCGCAAATCACCCAGATGGCCTTGAAACAAAACGAGACCCGATCCAGACGCAGAATTAGTAGGTAAGGACATCACGACAGTCCTGATGTTCGTCCCATGTTCAAAGTTAAAGAGCGGGATAAAGAATCAACAATTGATAACCTTGCAAAATGGAAAGAACCAGACCAAGATGGATCCACTAGTGAATTCTACCCAATATTTAAGGAAGAAATTTTATTAATTCTGTAAAATCTCTTTCAGAAAACTAAAGAAAAAAAACAGAAAATAGTATTTTCAGAGGAAACAGAGTAAATCCTTCCTTACTCATTCTATGAGGCCAGCATTGCCCTAATTCCAAAACCAGACAAAGACACCACGAGAAAATTAAAAGTGAATATGTCTCATGAACACAGAGCAAAACTCAACAAATATTCAAAATATCAGCAAATCAAACAAGAAATGTATTAAAAAAATTATATACCATGACCAGGAGGGATGTGGAGATTTATTCCAAATATACAAGGCTGGTTCAAGATTTGAAAATAATTAATCCATCACATCACTAGGCTAAAGAAGAAAATCACATGAAAATACCAAAAACATAGGAAAAAAGCATTTGACAAAAATCCAATAGCAATTCATCATAAAAAACTATCAATCAGTATAGTAGGAATAGAGGGAGACGTCCTCAATTTGATAAACAGTATCCACAAAATACCAAAAGTTATTGTACTAAATGGTGAAAAACATTAAGTTTTCCCACCAAGATTAGAAGCAAGACAAGGAGCCCCCCACCACTCCTTTTCGGTGTCACACTGGGGGTCTTGGCTAAGGCAGCAACACAATATAAAAGTTAAAACGGGGCGCCTGGATGGCTCAGTTGGTTAAGTGTCCAACTTCGGCTCGGGTCACGATCTCGTGGTTCATGAAATCGAGCCCCGTGTCGGGCTCTGTGCTGACAGCTCAGCCTGGAGCCTGTTTCAGGTTCTCTCTCTCTCTCTTTCTCTCTCTCCTCCCCTCCCCTGGTCATGGTCTCTCTCTCTCTCAAAAATAAACAAACATTAAAAAAAATTTAAAGGAAGTTAAAAGGTAGAGTCACTGAAAAGAAAGAAAGAAAACTTTGTTCACGGATGATATGTCCACCTATGTAGAAAATCCAACAGAAATGGCAAGAAAATTTCCTGAAATGAAGAATCATAGCTTCCAGGATATAAAGGTAATATACGAAATTCCCTTGGTTGTCTATATACCAGCAATAAATAAGCAGAATTTGACATTAAAAACACAATGCCATTACATTGGCACCGAATCAGATGAAATGCTGAGGGACAAATCTAACAAAACTGTATAAGTTCTCTATAGAAAAAATAAAACTATTGAACAAAATCAAAAAAGTACGTGAATAGAGAAATATCCCATGTTCATGGATAGAAAGACTCAATATTATCAAAATATCAGTTCTTCCCAATCAAAATCCCAATCAAAATCAACAAACTGAGTTTAAAGTTTACATAGAGGCAAAAGACCCAGAATAGTCTCACAATAATGAAGAAGAACAGAGTTGGAGAAGTGACACTGTCTGACTTTAAGACTTCGTATGAAGCTACTCTAGCCAAGACTGTTTGGTCTTGGCAAAAGAAAGGACAAACAGATCAATGGGAGAGAAGAGAGAGCCTGCAATACAGTCAGCTGAACTCCCAGGAACAAAGGCAGCACAGAGGAGAAACCTGTGAGCTCCTCACATAACTCAGGTGAAAACCTAGACGACTTAAGTTTGGTGATGACTTTCCAGACAGGCCACCAAAGGTGTGATCCATGAAAGAAAGAACTGATAGGCTGGACTTCATTAAAATTAAAAATTCCTGCTCCACCAAAGACAACACCGAGAGAGTGAGAAAACAGGTATTAAATGGTGGACCCCCGTCATTACACATGTGTCTGAACCTACAGAATGTCAACACCAGGACTGACCCCGAGGGCGAACGGCGGACTCTGGGTGATGACGACGTGTCAGCGCAGCTCCACCAGTCGCAGCAAACGCACGCCTCTGGTGCGGGGCGCCGGCGGCGGGGAGGCTGTGTGTCCGGCAGGAGAGAGCCACGGGGGGTGTGGTACGGGAAGTCTCTGTACCAGCCCCTCGGTGTTACTGGGAATCTAAAACTGCTTTTAAAAAAAATAAGTCTCAAAATTTAAAAAAAGAAAAAGGTAAAAAGTAGCCCCTGGAAAGAAAAATGTAGCCGAGATTTCAGGGCAAGAAATAGTACCAGAGATAAAGAAATGTCACCTCGTAACATGAAGAGTGCCAGTTTACCAGGAGGCCACACAGACGCTGACCGCACGTGGGCTCCGAAGCACACGGAGCACAGCTGCTGGAGGGAGCGGGCGAGTTGGCGTCTGGTCTCAGGAAGCGACAGAACCGGAGGGCGGGCACAGAGGACGCGAGGAGCACTGCCAAGCCGTGCGACCTAACCGACGTTTAGCGACAGAGACACGCGAGGTTCCCAGCACTTCACCCCTGGTAGTAACACTGGCAGCGGCCTACATGCCCCCCGCCAGGAGGATGGAGCAGCAGATCACCGCGCACCCACACAACGGAAGAGCACTCAGTATTGAAGATGAACGGACCGCTGATACGTGTGACCAGCACGTAACTTCCAAAACAGTTCCTCCGAGTGACGGTCGCCAGACACAGAGTGCGCACTGCCTGGCCCCACTGGCTAAAACTCTAGACCATGCAAGCTAAAGCTTTTACTTGGAAAACATCAAGAACTCCTTCATGTCAAGAGGAAAGAGACAGATAATCCAACAGAAAAACAGCATGAGACTGGACACATGTCACAAAGGAAAAGTGCAGGTGACGATGGGAGTCCACTAGAACTCACACCCCCTTTGACGGAGTGCAGGTCAGCACAACGCCCTGGGGATGTCGGCATTATCCGCCCAACTAAAGACACACCTTCCACGGGCCTCAGCACTGGGCGCAGGCTTGCCGCGGTCCAAACAGGGGACCGAAGCAGACCCCCCCCAAGAGCGGAAAGGATCGAGTGTGGTCTGTCCGTGCAGAGGAACGCTACACAGTGAGGAAAATGGGCACGGGCCCCACAGGCACAGCGGTGAACCAAGGAGTCCGACGTAACGCAGGCCTCTCTCACACTGAGTCCTAACAGGAGCAGACCTAGCGTGTGGCCCTAGGCGTTGAGGGCGGGAAGAAGGGAGCAGAGGCCGAGAGCAGGCAGAGCCGGGCTGAAGGCCACCCACTTGTGTTCACCGTGCTGCAGCCGCGACGGCACGTAGTGTCTGGAGTCTCCGCATTTTCCGGAGTCTTTCACACCTCACTGAAAAAGCGAGAAAGCCCACGCTGGACGTCAGAATGTAGGCCCAATCCATCAGTGCGCGTTGTGTTGAAACACACGAAAACCTCTTGCAACTCAATGGGAGAAACGTCAAACTATAGACTTCTCTTCAGCGACGATGAACGGCTTCGACTCTTAGCAAAGTGAGCGCCGGTGCGATGGCGGGTTAGAGGCGTCCTCGGGCAGACCCGGCACTGTCGCGCGGGCGGACCCAAACCCCGGAGGCCCGCCGTGAAGATGAGGACAGCCCCAAGGCCAAAAGTGCCGGAAGAACTTAGCCTCTCGCTCTGTACGAGGAAGCCTGGCTTACAGGCCCTGAGGTAACTCTACGAGTCACGGGGCGGGTCTTCAGTGGAAACCAACGATGTCTCCAAAGCTGTCAGTTGGACGTGAAATATTCTGCATCAAACATAATAAACTCCCTTAGGTCCGCCAGATTTAAGGCCCACAAACACTCATCTCATCTCGATTATACTAAGATGAATCTTTCCTTCCTTATATTCTTATTAAAGAAGAAACTGTTTTAACAAAGTGATTCCAGGCAGTTTATTTTCTAAAACTGAAAAATGGACACAGCGGCTTTGTTTTATCAGCGCTCTCCTCCCCTCGCTGGTGGCCGCGTCCGCGGAAGGGAACGTCACCCGGAGAGCATCAGAGGGACGGACGGGTGACCGTAAGGCTCTTCAAGTATCTGACTCACCAAACGACACGGAGACTCCCACGTACCTGGTGGGAGGGGTCCGTGGTGCTCCACACGCAGAGGTCCTTCCCGTCCAGTGGGAACGCGCAGTGCCGCGGGCCACAAGCAAGCTGAACGTGGGACACGGGCTCCTTAGATTCAATCAGGCGCTTTTCTGTGACCGCGGCACCGACGCAGCCACCATCAGTGGAAAAGATGCCCTGTGGCTCCTCCATCTCCAATCTGAAAGCGCAGGGACACAGAACATGACTATGAGGGTGATATTTAACAAAGCCGACAGTCTGCTTACTCGCCATGATGAGTGTGGTCACACCTGCTTACTCACCTCCCACGCCCCACCCGCAAGAAAAAGAAGGGATCACGGCAAGGCCTCGAGGTTCCAAACACACGACTGCTCACGTCTCCCATCGGCTTTCGGATTAAACAGACCTTGATTCCGGTCCCCTCTTCCTGCTCAACAGACCATGCTCAGAATTTGGGATTCCGGTTCCGCCACTGGAAAACGGAGAGAACCACGCCCCACAGAGGTGGTCTATGACGGTGGTGGTCTACATCTAACCCGACCCAGCACCAGCACTGAGACCCGTGATTGTTATCGACAACTGAGATACAAAACCATTTTCCAAAAGTTCCAAGCAAATTGGCGGGAAAGTGCAACATAAATGCCGCTCTCCTACTGCCCACCTTGGATCTCTTCAACCATTTCACAACATTCTACGTCATTAAAGTGACTGTTCCAGGTCATACCATCACTGACGTCTTCTGAAGCATAAATGAATGAAACGCTGATAAAAATAAAAAATGCTCCAGACTTCCGTGCCACTTCACAGTTAGTAACTTCATGAACGTCGTCAGCTTCTACACACGAAGCCCCCGAGTCACCTGACTCTGCTCCGCCTCAGTCCGAGTTCCAGGCACTGACCTGAAAAGCTTCACCTGCAGGATTTGCTGCGTCGTGAGCAAAGGTCTGAGCCTGTGGTCGGCGCGCTCCGCGCTGCTCCGCTGCTCGAGCGGACTCGGAGCCCCAGCCACAGCCCCCGTGCTGGCCGTGCAGACGGGGAAGGAGCGGTCCGGACAGAAGACCCCGTGCCTGGTCGCACGGGGGAGCAGAGGCCACCCTCTGGCGGGGCGAGCCTGGCGCGCTGCACAAGCGGCAGAGCGCACACAAGGGCCTCTGCTCGGGCTCAGTGACAGCCGCGAGCTGCCGGAGGCTGCTGGACACGGCTGTTTAGGAAAATGTACGCTTCGATCTGGCAGCACCGGGCAAGGTGGTCAGGGTCACAGGGACTGGGGTGGAGAGGGGCGAGGACCACGTGCCCGGCGCCAGGCACAGGAGCTCTGGCTCGGGAGCCTGGAGAGCAGGTAACTCAGCGCCTCCCCGCCCTCCCTCTCAAGACCCTCTCACCTTTCAGCTGTGCCTGTCAGGACGTCAACTCTGGTTTCCACTTTCGGTTGACAACATGGTGGCCAGCGGCTCCCAGGGCCACCTTCCCATGCCCTGCTGCGCTGGGAGGGGCAGTCACCTCTCCCTATCAAATCTTGAACATGTGGGAGTTTGGGCCAGTCTGGGCCACTTCTTGTCCTTGAACTTATCATGTGACCAGAAGGATGCAACTATGCTGACAAGTCAGCCCGAGGTGTCCTGGACCGTGACGCCTGGGGACCGGAGGACAGGGAAAAGCCTGGCGGCCCAAGCGAACTCAAGTACTATTGCCAGAAGAGGAATAGTTACTGAGAAAAAAGTCCATGTGTGTAAGTACATATTAACACCCAGATGTTCAAGAAGGACAAACTTCAGTACAATATGCCCAACAATAACTATAAGAATAACTCCCACAAGTACGAAACTTGTATTCTTCAGACGACGCCCCTGGGTGAGGAGAAGACAAGCCGCAAAGCCGGGAAGACGAGCAACACGTGAAGCTGAGCACAGAGTTCCTGCAGATCTCAGACGCACAAGCCCACAGAGAAATCTGCAAAAGCCACTTCATGAAAGATTTCCCAACGGCCAACAAGCTGGAGAAGATGCTCATCCTCATTAATTACCAGAGAAATGCAAGTTGAAATAAAAAATGAAAACCGTGCGCCCATCAGAATGGCTAAAATCAAAAAGCCTGCGAAAGGAACGCGGCGTGGAGGAACCTGCAGACCCTCCAGGAGGAGTGAAGGCACAGAGCCCCCAGGAACCTCGGACCGGGCGCCGAGGGACAGGGGACAGGGTGGACGCCAGAGCGCGGAGACCGCCCGATGTGCTCACGCAGCAGCAGGATCAAGGGGGCACGCGGTAAGGTTCTGGTCCACTGCACCCCAGGGGCACCCGTGCGCACACCAGGTGACCCACAGCGTCACGTCACACGAGAGCCTCCGGTCAGTCTTGGCTGAGGAGGAGGAGGAGTTAGGGAGGAGCGGCACCTTTGGGAAAGAGGCAGAAGTGACGACGACAGGGCCACAGGGCTCTGGGATGCTGACCGCACCTGCGGACGAACTTCCGCCCCACGGGCCCCACACCCCGGGGTGACCGCCCCACACGCCCCCACAACTGTGTCCACACCCGCGGGGTGACTGCCCCACATGCCCCCACACCCGCATCCACACCCGCGGGTGACCGCCCCACACGCCCCCACACCTGCATCCACACCCGCGGGGTGACTGCCTGCACTTACTCAACACTGATTCCCAGTTTGGGGGGAAGCCTGGCGTTTTCATGCAATTTCTCGCAACAGCGTTGCACGTGGGGCAGCACCTTTCCAGTCTGGGCTAGATTACCCTGCAGGGCCCTGGCCGCTGGGTTCCAGGAAGGCAGCGCTCTCTCTCTGAGACACACCTGTTCCCAGGCCGGCATGGTTACTTGTCCCCAAGAGGCCTGAGGGCAATTTAGCTCCACAAGGAGCTCCTCCCGGGCCCACAATCAGGGATGAGCAACTGGGATGTGATTCCAACGACAGCTCAGACACTGCGCACGGCTGCCGGGCCCCCAGCCCCGGCCCCCCCCCCCCCCCCCCCCCCCCCCCCCCCCCCCCCCCCCCCCCCCCCCCCCCCCCCCCCCCCCCCCCCCCCCCCCCCCCCGCCCGCTCCTCGGCCCTGCCGCTCCCCCAGCACGGCTCTGAACTGCACGGGCTACTTCTACACAGATGTCTTCCACTAAATACAGTCCGGTCCTGCAAACGTATTTTCCTCACCTCGTCCTTAATAACGTTTTCTTTTTTCTGATGATTTTATTGTAAGAATATGGAACCTGGTACAGATTACACACGAAATGTGTTGACTGTTTATGTGAGGGTAAGGCTGCTTCTGCTCAACAGCTGGCTGGTAGTGGTTACGTTTCCAGGGAGTCCAAAGTTATACACAGATTTTCAACTGCATCCCTAAGCCCCACGCTGTTCAAAGGTCAATTGCATACTCTCTCTCTCTCTCTCTCTCTCTCTCTCTCACACACACACACACACACACACACACACACACACACACCATTATATAACTGATGAATGTCTAGCTCTGGGAAAGGAAAAAATGTGTCCTAGGGCCTAATACACGTTAGGTATTCAATAAATATTTGAACTGTTAAAAAGGAGACAGCAGGACCAAAATGCAGTCAGTGCACTAACCCCCAGCAGCAGGCCATGACTTAGTACCTAATCTAACTGTGGTCTCGGTCCCCAGGAACGTAACTGTTTACCACTAGCTCGGAATTACCTGCTCAGCTCTAGCGACCAGATTTGATGATGTTCCCACAGACCCCGTCCATCCCCCGAGGAAGGCGGCCCTGCCGGAATCGGCACATCCTCTAATGAGTTCCTTCCCCCACCCCACCCTCCTTAAAAGCCCTCCCTTTCCCAGGGCTCAGCGAAGCTCCTGTGTACTGGGCGCTGGGCCGCCTCCGGCCGCAAGCACGGTGACAGCCAGTGTGGTTGGTAAGTGTGCGCTGCCTAGCCGGTCCAGATGGCGCAGGGCTGGGGTCCCAGGCGCTCTGGCAGGGTCGGGGGAGGAGGGGCGGGGCGAGGAGGGGCGGGAGTGCTGCCTGCAGGGCCACCGGCATGCTCCTCCAGGCTCGGTGCTCCTCACCTCCGTCCACCCCCACGGCTCCCGGCTTGGCTGGAACCCTCCCCAGTCCTGTCCGGACTCTGCGCAGGCCCCACAGGGGAACTGCGGGTTCAGGGCCCAATTTAAGCTGCACTGGGCCCAGCACAAGGCCCCAGGCAAATACCGTTTGCAGTAAGTAAAGGCTAGCAGCTAATGGGCATCGTGAAGGCCAGAAAATCCTCAAGTCAAGCACTTACAGGCCTAGAGTGCCCGCCAGCTCAGACAGACTGAGGGCGGCGGGCAGTCACACACAGTGACAAAGTACTCGAGGGTCCTCCGCGCCAGCTCAGGCCACCACGGCCAAGGTATGGAGCTACGGCCCACGACAGCGGTGTGGGGGCAGCACCAAGTCAGTCATTTCTGTGTCCCCGACGTTTAAAGCGTATTTATCCAGAGAGTGGGTGAGAGGGGAGGGAGGGGCAGAGAGAGAGAGAGAGGGAGACAGAGAATCATAAGTAGGCTCCCGGGCCGCCAGTGCAGAGCCCAACTCGAGGCTCAAGCTCATGAACCCAGATCACCACCTGAGCTGAAACCAACAGTCAGCCGCTCAGCCAAGCCACCCAGGTGCCCCTAAATTATGTTTTTAAAGATAATGCCACTCTTTCTATAGCTGCTTTAATTTTTAAAAAATGGGGCACCTGGGTGGCTCAGTCAGTTAAGCGTCCAACTTCAGCTCAGGTCATGATCTCACAGCTCGTGAGTTCGAGCCCCATGTCGGGCTCTGTGCTGACAGCTCAGAGCCTGGAGCTGCTTCCGATTCTGTGTCTCCCTCCCTCTCTGCCCCTCCCTGCTCACGCTCTGTCTCTCTCTCTCTGTCTCAGTCGGAGGAAAAGCGGACTTTGCAGGTTATCAGTTCTCAAACTACACACTGTGCACTTCTGTGCCTTCACTGCTTGTTAGCTGAGCACAAATCACTGATTCCTGACCGTCGCTACAACCCTAACTTTAAAAGTCATTTCCAGGCACCTGGGAGGCTCAGTTGAGTGTCCAATTTCAGCTCAGGTGATGATCTCATGGTTCTGAGTTCAAGGCCTGCATGGGGCTCTGTGCTGACAGATCAGAGCCTGGAGCCTGCTTCCAATTCTGTGTCTCCCTCTCTCTCTCTCTCTACTGCTCTCAGTCTCTCAAAAATAAATAAACATTAAAAATAATTTTTTAATAAAATAAAAGTCATTTCCAGGGTGCCTGGGTGTCTCACTTAGTTAAGCTTCTGATTCAACTCAGGTCATGATCTCAGGGTTCTTGATTTCCAGCCCTGCGTCAAGCTCTGTGCTGACTGCGTGGAGCCTGCTTGGGACTCTCTCTCTCTCCCTCTCTTTCTGTCCCTCCCCCGCTTCTGTGTGCCTGCCCACAGGTGCTAAGTGAATAAATTTTAAAAATAATAAAATAAAAGTAATTTCTTTTTTGTTAAATTTATTTTAATGTTTATTTTTGAGAGAAAATGCGAGTGAGGAAGAGGCAGAGAGAGAGGGAGACACACAATCTGAAGCACGTTCCGGGCTCTGCGCCATCAGCACAGAGCCCGACGCGGGGCTTGAACTCATGAACCGTGAGATCATGACCTGAGCCGAAGCCGGACGCTTAACCGACTGAGCTCCCCAGGCGCCCTTCCTTCTTCAGTTATTTAAAACAGATCCAGAAATATCCCTGCTCGTATCCCCTCTCTTGTATCCAGGTCCAATATGCTTTACCAGGGAAACAGGATGGGTAGTTACGCCCCGGCTCGCTGGGGGAATCATCCCTGTAACCAGAGGCGGAACTGCCGGCAGGAGGGTGCTGACGTCTGCTAGTGCCATCTCCAGCATTAGCCCAAAGACCTTTTCCCAACTTCAGGAACATCAACCCAAAGAAAGCAGTCAGCCTTACGCCTGTCATGTCACCATCACACAAACATAAGTGACTTCAGAAATAGCTATATGGTGGTGCGACGCACGCGCCCTTTAACCCAATCGCCCTTCGCATCCGACCACCCCCCGAGTCTTGCAGCTACTTGGCAGAGTTCAACTTCTAAAAAAGGGGCACCATGGCCATCGCATGTTTTCAGTGTTTAGACTCACGTATTTCCGTAAAAGCACAAGAATTGGATTCAACACAAAAGTATGATCTTTCTTCCGGAAATCTTTTTCCATGACCAATAGGTGCCCCTTAATCCCAAGTTCCAAATTACCCAAATATCCTGAATGTAAATACAACTACGTTCTGAAGCCTCTTTTAGGAGAATTTCAAAAAGTACCATGTTCATACGAGGAACAGAGAACACGTAACAAGTACTGGGCGAGAGTCTTGGGCCGGCCGGACCCCGCGCACCCTCGCGAGGCGACGCTCAGCCACGGTGGGCGCCGGACAGGTAACAGGTGCCCGGACAAGGGGGAGCACCCGCCTCTCACCTGGGGCCGCCCGGACCCGGCGCGGCGCCCCCAACGCGGCCGTTCAGCCGCGGCGAGACTCCCGGAGCCGGGAGCTCGCGGCCGCCCCAACCCCCGTCGCCCTGGTAACCAGCCGCCGCGGCTCCGCGCCCACGAGACTCTCGTCATTCCCGCGAGAGCGCAAGGACCTTCGCTTCCGGGTCACGCCTCACTTCCGGCTGCTTGGGCGCGACGGCCCGGCGCTGCTCCCGATGTTCCGGACGCGGCCGCCGACGGGCAGCGGCGGTGAGTCCAGGGCCCGGAGGCCGCCCCGCCGCCCCGCCGACGCCCGCGGGCCCCCCCTCCCCGCCCCGGGCGGAGCCGTCTCCCCCAGAACCGCCCCTCCGCCCGGCCCCCGCGCGCCTCGGTGCCCTCCCCTCCGCCCTCCCCGCGCGCCTCCCCTCCCCCGGCTCCCCGCTTCCCCCCTCCCCCGCTCCGGGCCCGGGCGGCGGCGCGGGCGCGCTGAGCGTGCGCTCTGGTCCTCCTGCAGGACGTCCGCGGGCGAGCAGGTGACGGCCCGGCGTCGGGCATGGCAGCCGCCTGGCGGCGCGCTCTGCTGCTCCTGCTGGCCGGGCAGCTCGCGTGCGCGGGGAGCCCCCAGGACGAGGACGAGGTTCCCGAGGAGTGGCTGCTCCTGCACGTGGTGCAGGGCCACATAGGCGCCGGCAACTACAGCTACCTGCGCCTGAACCACGAGGGCAAGATCGTCCTGCAGATGCGCAGCGTGCGGGGGGACGCCGACCTGTACGTGTCCGACAGCACGCTGCACCCCAGCTTCGACGACTACGACCTGCAGTCGGTGACGTGCGGCCCGGACGCCGTGGCCATCCCCGCGCACTTCCGGCGGCCCGTGGGCATCGGGGTGTACGGCCACCCGTCCCACCACGAGAGCGAGTTCGAGATGAAGGTGTACTACGACCGCGCGGTGGAGCGGTCCCCGTTCGGGGAGGCGGCCTACGCCGGCGGGACGGGCCCCGGCCAGCGGCCGGCGTCCGCGCCCGAGGACGCGCCCCCGGAGGAGGAGTCCGTGCTCTGGACCGTCCTGATCAGTGTCCTGAAACTGGTGCTGGAGATTCTCTTCTGATCCCGCCAGCGTGCTCCGAGCAAAGCCCGACAGCCCGAGCCGGTGGCGCGCTTGCCGCCCGGAGGTCTCGGTCCAAACCTAAAGCCATGCGATTTCGTTACCTCACTTACCCCGGAAGCAGGGAAAGCGGCAAGAAGCGCGTTGCTCTTTTCCGGTTCTCAAAGTTCCTGTAAGAGGAATACGCACAATAAAACGTTCCGACTCATCTGACGGGCGTGTCAGGGGAGTAGTTAGTTCGGGCAGAACGCGGCCCCGCGCCGCCGCCCCGACTCCGGTGAGGTCACTGGGCGCACACCTGAGCAGGTGGGAAGGGGGAGCGGTCCTTCCGGTTTGCTCGCACGGGGCCTGCAGCGGGGTGCCCGCCTCCCTGCCGGCGACCCGGTACCTGCATGGACCACCTGAGACAGGAATTGGGTTATGCCACCCGGACTGGCCAGAAACGAGCAATTAGGAAAACTTCTTGCAAACAGTAACTTTCAGGCCAAGGAGAAATAGTTAAGTACTTCAATTAAGTTGCCTGTATTTCCACTAAATTTATGGAGAGCCAAAGCACCAAGAGACTTAAAAAAAAATAAATACAAACAGAAAATGAACTATTTCTCTACCTGAAATTGGCTTTAAGGGGAATAGTAGCTTGTAACAAATAAATCGACTTACAGATTTTAAGCACATGGTTAATTTCAGAAATCTTTTATTGGCATAAAATGGAGAATGTAAATAAATTGGCACCAAGTATTTCATTTAAATCCATGTTACAATATTGGGGTCAAAAACTATTTTATCCCTCTTTGCTGTTTTTCCCCCTTCTGCCCACCTTCCTGGGTGTTGGGGGGGCGCGCTGACAACAGTCACAAATCCAGCGACCTAGGAGAAAAATTGTTAGTTAATATAGTATGAAATTTAATTTTTTTAGGGCTGAATTTTAAACCTATTTGGTTCTCCTTCATTAGCTATCACTAGTGGTATTTTTGGTGGATGTGTGATGTGAAGGGCACCAGGAAGTTCCTTAATTTAAGGAGAAAAATGTAAATTTTCTTCAGGACAATCAGTGTAATCAATGCCATGTAAAATTCAGTGCAAGTTGGTGGGGGAGGAGAAGAGATCAGTACCGTATAATCTGGACCCTTAAAAAATTACCACAATCCTTTCTGAAACCCAGACACGGTCATACTTTAAAAGTTCAAAAGTATACATCGTCTGTAAACCCTGTCACTGACTTTGGCGAATTTCCAGCCTTTTACTCCGCTGCTCAGTGGCACCTCCATGTCTCAACTGCTCTCAAGTCCTGGTGCCCCCGACACAGCACTTTAAACTTCGCAAGCATCTGACCGCGCAGCGATGCACCGCGCTAGGTACTCATCGGAGTGACTGCTGAACTTCCCGTCACCTGCTTCTTAATGACTCCCGGGAATCCGTTCTAGGCGTGGGTTTAATAAAGTATTATACAGTGTTAACTATGCAAGTTAAGTCCTAAATTTACACAATTATGTGTAATATTTTTGTCCAATTACTGTGATTTATTCTTCGATTCTGTGTTCCAAAGTTACCTGGAATTGTTATGCTGCCTCATTTTATAGAAATCGGGTTTACTATTTATAAAGGCATAGTAGTCATTTTTGTTAAGTTTCTGAATAGAGGCTATGAAAATAAAATCAAGGCTTTGAAACGAATGGATACTCTTGCTTTAGCTCTTTCACTAGAAAGACCTGAGTTCATTCTATACATTGAGCTCTATTCCAGAACTTGGACAAGGCCCTCTGACGCCCATTTGTCCCTTAGCCGGGTTACCTAGGGATAAAAAGCAGGTGGACGTTATCTGGACAGTCCCAGCTTTGGTAACGTCTCGGGAACAGAAGGACCTCTATGGAGTTTAAGCAGCCTTTAAGAAAAGGATGGGAGAGTCCCTTCACTCCTTTTTGTGATCTTTACCTGCTGGAATAGCACCAAGGCCCACACAAAAAGTATGATAACCTCTGTCACACACATCACAGAACATCATTTCTTCTTCATGGTGGGGTTGTCCACATATAATGCAAGTTTTACACTCCATGCATTGCCATGGGTAGGTCTTAATCATAGAAACAAGCTCCATGGTCATATCCAGACAAGAAGGATGGCCTAAACCAAAATCAAGATTAGTATTTCACAAAAGAATTTTGAATTTAATATGGCATAATAAAATGCTAGTTTGCTTTGGGATTTCTCAAGATGGCTAAATGTCTAATCAAAGAAATGAAAATGCAAATTAGAGGAAATACATGGGCTCCGTCTCTATGCCTTACAAGGTACCCTAGATATTTGATAAGTCTTTGGTTCGGGTCTAGCTGACAACTAAACCTCCTGGTTTCTGAAGCAACGACGAGGGCGGTTAAAACGGGCAGAAGACGTGGCAGTACTTACCGCTGTTCTCACACTGGGAGCAGTGTATTAGTGACTCGGCCTTCCCTCTCTTGTTGGACTCCTTACCCTTCAGACAAATTCCACACAGAGCATTGGGAATGACCTTTGGCTGGAAGGGTAGAAGAGGGCTATAAATTCATGCCAGAAGCACTCACTCTGGGTTCATAAGGAATTGTTACTGCCTTATCTTTACTTTCAGTATCTCGCTAACGTGGATCTTTTAGAAAGACCGAACTTGAGAGAGCTGGCTCTCAACATACTCAAGCCCTTAGATTTCGTTTTAAAATTTTGTCAACAGCATGATCTCGTGTCAGGGTTAAACCCTATATTCTCCACACGCACAGCAAGATCTGATTTCTGAGCTGGGCGGGAGGACTAGACGCCAGGCCAAACTGCACTGTGGACTGGAAGAAGAAATCCAGGTGCCAAGTGACCTTCACATGTGAGGGAGGCGTCTTGTGAAACAGAAGACTCGGTCTTAAGCAGCTTATATACTGATTTTGTTTAAAAACTCGTTATTTCTCAAAGAGAAAGAGATCTATAAAACATGCTCCAAAATCAATGTTTTAACATTTTTAATTAAAAAATGCCACATGCACTGTTATGTGTATAAACGTTTCTGGAAAACAGCTGTGGTCATGCCCTCTGCGGATCTAATCACAGAGAGCTTATGCTTGGGGGAGGGCACTGAGTACGAGACACAAAACATGAAAGAGAAAAGTAAGCTTTCAGGCAAGCCAAAATCTGATCGCTTACAAAGGTACAGACACCCTCATCTCTTGAGCACCATTCATTTTTCAGATTAAAGATCTGCTCCATCCAATGACGGTATATTTGGGTTTTAAAATCCACTTAGCAAAACATGGAAAAGGACAAAGAAGAAACGGTTCACAGCACCTACAATTACCAGGGGGAAGAGAACCTCCAAACACCCCAGTTTTGACCATCGTGAAACGACGTTCACTCGTGCTAAACGAATACGTAAGGAACGGTGGCAGAAAAAGCAGAGCAAGCGCGGCCCAGGATGGATGGGCCAGGACCACACAGGTATAAGGGGCTAGGGGGAAGTTACCAGATGATTGTATTTCCGTTTTATTCCAACCCAGCCAAATGCGTCTTCTCTTTCCCTTTCCTAAGTTATTAAACCAAAGAGGAGCCTAAAGGGAACCCCAACTTTGTGTACAGCAGTCCAGCTTTGAAATGTCTCACTGCCACCTTCAAAACCTGAGGCCTAAACAATTTGTTCTTAATTCTTTAAAGTTTTTATTTTAAATTGTCTTTCTTTTGCAAAAGATGACAGAGGCATTCAAAAATAATTTTTGGCTTATTTATTTTAAAAAAGTCAACCTTATACATAAATATAAAACAATAACTCTAAACAATCAGACATGTCTCTACAAAATAATAAATATCATGGGAGTTAAAACATACATATAAAACTTTACCGTTAACTATTCTACGTCTGCGGTTAAGTGTATGTCTACACCCTGCCCCCCAACACCAGGGCAGCGTCACGTGCTCACACCGTGGGAGTCTTACCGAGCAGGCCCCTTCCGCTGCTGCTGCTACATTCTAAGAATAAGGTCCTCACTGTGTTTCCTCCAGTAAATAAAAAATAGCTACAAGTGCACTTCTAGGAGCCAAGTTCCGATTCGGTGACGACCAAATCCGGAAGTGCCGTCATACACAGCGGAAAGCTCCCTCTCAGCGCACCAGAACAAGAACCGCCCCTCGGTTAGGCCGCCTGCACTGAGTGCTTAATCCGTGTAGTTGAAGTCAGACACCGGCATCCCAAGTACTCGGTTATCTCTCACTGAAGTCAGGGAAGTAACTACACAGTATTAAATTCTAAAAGGAGAGCCCCTCCTGGGCGGGCCTTCACAAAAGTCAAAAATGAATAAAACAGGGCGAGTCACTCACATTCTAGAGCAATTCAAGTTCTACAGTCATTAAATAACACACATCAAACACCTGTGATAAAGAGGGACCCCAAGAAAATTCTAGGTTTACTTCTAAGCTTAAAACCGTAATATTGTGTTAGGCCACTTAAAATTTTTCTTACCCAATAGTCTTCATCTTGATGAAAAGAGGGAGTGACAGGGGAGAAGCAGACAGAGAGGGAGACTGGGAGAGAGAGCTCTGCAGCATTTTCTATGGCAAATCTCTGTTCACGCAAGCACTCGGCTCTATGGGAAGCCACCCTCCTCACACCCAGGACCTGCTCACCCCCAGGGCCGCCAGTTGGGAAGCTGGTCTCTGATGTAGCAGGAGGAGGGAGGGAGGGAGGGAGGAGGAGGAAGGGAACAGTGTGCAGACCTCCTGCGAAGACGGATGGAACAGAACCCCGTGTCTGAGACGGTCAGTTCTAGAAACTGCACCAACATCTAAGTGTCACTTTTGATAAGAAAATTAAAATACTCATCCTAACAGCTCTCGGCATCTCAAATAAAAGGCTCACGATACCCTTACTTTCCTGCTTGAAAAATAACCAAAGATAAGCGAGACTTTCACGGTAGCAGTAACGTGGTATAGATTTTAATTCTATACTTGCAACCCAGGCCCGACTCTAACAATATGCTTTAATTCCAGGTTAACGTAACCCAAACAACACTGTCCTACAATCAAGGGCAAGCACCAGGGAATCTTACTGAGCGAGACGTCGGCTACGCCATCGCCTTCCTAACGCCAGCGTATTTGCGTAGATGAGCTTCAGCGTGAAGTACCCTCGCATTTAGGCACATCTTGGCTTATTAATACTTTTCACAGAGAGGTTACTTTTAATAAACATGTTCACGTTAATGTATTAAGTCTAGATACTGGGTGTTCCAAACTCTGAAATACCTGAAACATTTTTAGCTACTAAAAATGTTCGCGGAAGTTATAAAATGTGTATTTTGCAGATTACCCACCCTTGAGTCCCATCAATTTACATTAACCTGTACGACTTCTTCCACATTAAATCAATGATGCTGTGGAGTAAGTGTTCACTTTCAGCCTCTCTGAAACGCCTCCTTCGACACTCTGGCCTCTGACCCCAGGACGGATCCAGGCTTGCTCTGCAAGGGCCCCGGAAGGCGGACCGGGTGCGCCGCGCGCCCTCTCCCGTCTGAAGACCAGTGCGCGCACCAGGCTAACCTTCCAAGATTTAGTCTTTGGAGTTCATTTGCTTTTGATTATTAAGCATTAATTTACATCTTTAGTTTAAAAAAATTAGGTAAGCTACATACGTAAAACCAGTATAAAAACCACACGCCTGCAGCCTCCCGGAGCCCTCCTGTGCCGAAGGAAGCTGTGGAGTTGCTTGCCACGGGCTGGAAAAACATGTATTTTAAAACTGATCACGTAAAGGCATTTTCTAATTAAATATGGATTAAATACACTAATTTGTTAACCTGCTTTTTCTGCTTCAGGGAAAGAAAGGGAAGTGAGCCGTGAGCAGGTAGCGGTGGGTGCAGAACAGAACCGCTGGCCGTGCTCGGCCCTGCTCCTCCGGGTCGTCCGGCGCGACCCCCACGCTGACCCCCGACAAGATGGTAACAACTCCGCTCGGTAAACTGCCCGATCGCCTCACTCTTAAACGTCCCTTCAAAGCACTTCCGTCACCACCGTGAAAAGCGTATTCTGACGCATTCCGGACCGTGTGAGCGTCCTACTTCACTATCCCCACCCAGAGCATGAATCTGTGCCGCCAATTCCACTCCTTTTATGTATTCCTAACCCCCATCGAGGGATAAGGCCACTCCCCTCCCACCTGCCCTTCTGGAGGGGCAGGGACAGACAGCAGGAGGAACCGGGAAATACGACTGCCGACAGCGCACGACCTTCCTCTGAGAACAGCCAGACCGGAAGTTGACAAGTACAGACACACTAAGCCAGATCGCGTCACTAAATAACGTTTCGATTCTTGTCACAGAATCATAGAGGCTACTTGCCAAGGGGAGGCTAAAAATCACCACAATGTAAATAACAGTTTTACTGTTTTCTAGCACAGAGTTAGTGGACTTCAGCAAATGATCGAATAATCTTTAAACTAAACCCAGATCTTCCTTCAGAAGAGGCGGCTTATTCTGAGAGTCTGTCCCCCATACTGCGCAGCGTGGCGCGCTCAGCTACACGACACACCAGCGCACTGCAACGTCAGATAATTACCATCTTTACCCCAAGGAAACAAAATATAACGTTCTGTGAGGAAATAATTTTTTAAGAAGCCATACTTGCCTGGTTATTGTTAGAAGACAAAAAAGGATTTTCTTATAAATTGTACATCTACAGAAAACAGAAGCTAAACACAGGCAGAAGGGACAGAAAGGCCACCAGGAAGATCAAGCACGACAGGAGGAAGCTGACAGAGGGCACACAGGACAGCGGCGGGGCGCGGCGGGCAGGCCCCCGCCGCTCGGAGCCAGAGGTACCGATCTCGGGGGGAGAGGCTGCTCAGGAGGGAAGCGGAGTCAGGGGCTTTTTTCTTCTACCTTGTACCCAGGGACTGACTTGGACAGTACAGAACGTTTGGAAGCGTCTTTTCTTGGAGTAGCAGCTTTGTCCTTGGATCTCGGTCTTCCCGGGAGAGGCTCCTCCTGGCCGTCGGGAAGGCCTTCCCCTTCGGACACGTTGCCGGACGAGCTGTCCTGGAGGTCAGAGGCAAAGACAAAGATTCCTTGGAACTCACGCAGATTTGAGTGCAAATTCTGAAAACTACAGCATACACTTAAAAAGAAGAGAAGGTTTTAAAGTTCTGTCGATTTAAAAAAATAATAATTACAACAAAACCTTTCCTGGCGGAGACTGAAGTGCGTGCTGTAAAAGCCTTGTCTGTCGTGGACGTGACAGCAGAAAGCTGACGGCCCCTCAGCCAGCTTGGTGTCCTGCTTCGATCAACACGGGCAGCAGCCCCGCTGGTGCCCTGGCACGAGGGGCACGCTCGTTTCTAAAACCGTTTACGGAAGAAACTGTCTTCAAATAAAGAGGGTATTTTCACCGAGTAACAGACGCCACTAAAGAAGGGCTGCGAACACACGCTCCTACGAAAACGCCGCGACCGGCCGGCCTTTACGAGCAGCTGATACGCTTTAGGTAATCAAAGTTTAGGAGCTCAGTATCTGACCATCTAACTCTTCATTTGTTGATTCAAAATTTTCTAGTTAAGGGGCTCCTGGGAGGCTCAGTCAGTTGAGCGTCCGGCTTCGGCTGAGGTCATGATCTCACGGTTCGTGGGTTCAAACCCTACATCAGGCTATGCTGACAGCTCAGAGCCTGGAGCCTGTCTTCAGATTCTGTGTCTCCCTCTCTCTTTGCCCCTGCCATGCTCACACTGTATTTCTCTCTCTCAAAAATAAACAAAACATTTAAAAAAATTGTTTTAACAAAATAATTTCTAATTAAAAGTAAAATGTTATGTTCATATAAATTATGAAAATTATAAGTGAAAAACTTGGGTTATCCATAACCATTCTGATACACATTCCGAGACAACTCCTGGGAACACGACCGCATCTGCTTTCCACTGTGCTGGGTCTGTGTCGGCACACAGAGACACCAGATTCACTCACACACACGCCCTGGCTACACGTACCCCCTTCATTTAAAAAAAGAAAAACACGCACACACAAAACTGGAGGGGTGCCTGGGGCGCTC
Source organism: Helogale parvula (assembly GCA_004023845.1). NCBI lineage: Eukaryota > Metazoa > Chordata > Mammalia > Carnivora > Herpestidae > Helogale > Helogale parvula. Next base: position 30,991 of record PJEM01013137.1, read on the forward strand.
CGTCAGTTAAGCATCTAACTTTGGCTCAGGTCCCAATCTCGAGGGTCACGAGTTTGAGCCCCATATCGGGGTCTCTGCTGTCAGCACAGAGCCTGCTTTGGATCCTCTGAACCCCTCTCTCTGCCCCTCCACCGCCTCAAGCATGCACACATGCTCTCTCTCTCTCTCTAAAATACATTTATAAAAATTAAAAAATAAAACACAAACCAGGATCACACTGTGTATATGTGTGTTTTTTCAAGTATTGTGCATTTTATCACATCTCTAAATCTTCTTTGAACTTCATTTCTATCATATAAATGTAATAAGATCACCCACTGTGGACATGAAATTTATTCCTAACTTCCATTATAAAAACTACTGTTGGCACTCTACTGGGGGCGCTTGGGGGGCTCAGCTCAGGTCATGATCTCACAGTTGGTGGGTTCGAGCCCCACGTCGGGCTCTGCTGTCAGCTCAGATCCTGGAGCCTGTCTTCAGATTCTATGTCTCCCTGTCTCTGACCCTCCCCTGCTCATGCTGTGTCTCTCAAAAATAAATTTTAAAAATTAAAAAAGAAAAACACTCCACTGGACATTGTTTATCCTAATTAACTTTTGTCCTTCAGATGAATTGTTAGTGTACTTGCTAGGCCAAATTCTGTGGAAATTAAAAATCTTGGTAGATACTGAGGAATCCTCTCGTGAGATGCGGGATTCTTTTATACTCCTACGAAGAGTGAAGGAAGGTCCCCTCCAACACGTCCTGCCGCACCGCAGCGCCCCCTTCCCCAACGACAGGACAGAAGTGGGACTGTCACTTTAATACTTGAAGGGCATCTTACCTCATGCAGCAGGAACCATGAGATGTTTCAGAAGTTGTCGGTGACAAACACGCCCCGCCCACTTCATGGTGGCCCGCCCCCAGGCTCCCCCGCCCCCAGGCTCCCCCGCCCCCAGGCTCCCCCGCCTCCGCGGTGCCTTTCGGTCCCACAGACCACACCAGCTCCCCGAGCCCAAACCCGCGCTGCCGACACTGCGGTGGAGGAAGCTCCGGACTATGAACTACGCAGCGGGAACACTACTGGACGCGCTCCCCAAACCGAGCGGTTACAGGCGGCACCGGGCGCTAAGGGCCGGCACCCTCTCCCGCGGGGCCCGACAGAACCACAAAACGGCAACTTGAACTACAACACCTCGAGGCCCAGCCGGTCTGTGCCGAGGCGGCACGGAGGTCAGGTCCCTCACGGCAGCTCCCGCGGAGCGGCACCCCTGTCCGGGACCGAGGGGGGCGCGCCGCCTGCCCCCACGGGGAGCCGCGCCTACCGAGGTGCCTCTCCGTCTCCGCTTCTCGTCTCCTCGCCCGTCCTCGGCGGCGTCCGAGTCGCCGTCGCTGTCCAGGGCCGGGAGCTCGGGGTCCAGCGGGGGCTCGTAGAGGGCCGTGTTCAACGGCAGGTACCGCAGCTCGTCCGCGGAGTACCTGAGGTTCAGAGGGGCGGCCTCAGTTCCCTTCTACGAGAACACGGGCCAACGGACCCGCGCGCCAGAGACGGCCCTCGTTTTCTCAGGTAACCGCAAATCCTTCTGGAAAATGATTACACATCTAACGAATGATTTTTCGTTTGAAAAGAAATAAAAAGCCTAAACATTTTTTTCATCAGACTAAGAGCATAAAACATGCATTTGATTCTTTCTGTCAAAAGATCATGTCTCGGGGCGCCTGGGTGGCTCAGTTGGTTAAGCCTCCGACTTCAGCTCAGGTCATGATCTCACGTTCCTGAGTTCGAGCCCCGCGTCGGGCTCTGTGCTTGCTGACAGCTCAGAGCCTGGAGCCTGCTTCCTATTCTGTGTCTCCCTCTCTCTCTGCCCCTGCCCCTCTTGTCCTCTGTCTCTCTCTGTATCAAAAATAAAATATTAAAAAAGAAGATAATGTCTCCATCCTTTATTCTCAATCCAAAAAAAGGAAAAAAATAAAAATGTCAGCAGAGGAAGGTGGAGTGCAGCTGGTGTGGAACCCGCACAAACGCCATTCGGCCTGATCGCCCCCCTCTCCAGCCCCCCAAGTCCTCACTGCCTCGGGTCGCTGGGGGCCGACAAAACACTTTGTTTTTAAGGAACAAAATTTTAAGCAGCAAGTTACTTAAAAACAACTTATGAAGCATGTATTCTAACTAGTGTCATCATCTATTCTATCAAACCAGGCCTTGCACCCCTCACCCCAAGTCAGATGGCACCCACAGCAGCTGGCTCATCCGCTGGCCACATTCGGAAACCCCCATCAAGTAGGCACAGGGGCATCTGAGCTGCTCAGCTGGTTAAGTGTCCATGACTTCGGCTCAGGTCATGATCTCAAGATTGGAGAGTTCAGGCCCCACGTCGGGCTCTGTGCTGCCAGCTGAGAGCCTGGAGCCTGCTTCGGATTCTGTGTCTCCCTCTCTCTCTGCCCCCACCCCCCATCCCACGCTCTTTCTCTCAAAAATAAACAAACATTTAAAAAAAAGAAAAAGCATCGGATCGGCATCTCCCTGTACTAAGATGGCAAACCACCAAAAGGCAAAGGGATTGGTACCCTGGCGTATCACTTTCAATAATTTGCTGAGGCAAAATAAATAAAGTTTTTGTAAAAAGGGGCGCCTGGGTGGCTCAGTCGGTTAAGCATCTGACTTCGGTTCAGGTCATAGTATCACGGTTACTGGGTTGGAACCCCACATGGGGCGCTGTGCTGACAGCTCGGAGCCTGGAAACTGCTTTGGATTCTATGTCTTCCTCTCTCTCTGCCCTCCCTCACTCACGCTCTGTCTCTCAAAAACAAATAAACGTTTAAAAAAAGTTTTTAAGTAAACAATAATAATTTGCTGACCCCAAAATAAAAAAATTAAAATCTGTTAACCTATGATTTAAATTGGACTTTCAAATAGTAGGATCCTATAGTCCATTTTAAATCCTATAAAGAACAGTCTGTATCCTAAAAAGCATAATAAGGTTTAAAGCTTAAGAAAAAGTTGAGATTCTCAAACAAAATGACCCTGTGTAAGCCTCGTTCTCAGTTCCATCCAGGTTGGGAATAAGAGAGAAGCGCATTCTTGCTCTGAGGAGTGGAAGCGGCAGCCCGGCCAGGGCGGCCTCGCCCCTCCTGCGCCCCACGCCCCGAATCCCGCACCCCACACCCCGCACCCGCACCCCGCAGGTGCTGCCCGTGGGCGGCCATCTACACGCCGCTGCCAGTCGGCAAGCCTGCAGTCATGCCTGGGAGTCTGTATTCCCAGCAAGCTTGCCAGTGACACAGGTGCCACCGGGCCATGAAGCGCGCTCGGGGGAGGCGGGCTGGGAGGCTCGGGCACCTGTCCACGGAGACACGCACAGGTGGCTTCAGGAGCAGAGGTCCAGATTCCGGGGAAGGTGCAGAGCCACAGGAGGTGGTGGCACAGACAGACCTCACCCAGCACCTTAGGGCCTGACTTACAGAGCGGAACTTTCTGGAAGACGCACACAGGACTCTGAAGTCCCTCACCAATACCCAACAGAAATGCTGATAAAAGTAACAAATACCTTTTGTAATATTCCTGGAACTGTCCCGGGATGAGGGCCACTGGGTAAGAACTGACCTTGGTTCGCTCGGTCGGTAACACCTTGTACTTCCCTTGAGGCACCTGGATGACCTAGGGGAACACGAAGAGAAATACAACGCTGATTCCACGCCAGGAAACAGGCCTTGAGGGAAACAATCCCTCTTGTGCTCCACTGTGCTCCTCCCCCCAAAAAGCTCAAGTATCAGAGACACTAGGCACTGGAAGCCAGAGGCAGTGGTGTTACTAGCTGCACAGGTCGGTTGTATCTGGCCCGTCAGCGTGGCCATTTTGCCTGCGGGACGGCGGGGTTTCCCACCCCAAAGAGCAAGGGCGCGGGGGCACCTGCCAAACCCCTGCAGCTCAACGCCCTCGTCTAGGAGATGAGAAAGTTACTCGTTTCAAAGTCACAGGACAACTGTGAGCGTGAAGTGAACTTCTGTGGGAGGGCCCTCCGAGGACCCTTGGGACAAACAAGCACGAGCTGTTCCCACGAGTCTCGGGCGGCAGGACGGCGGCCCCTCCCCCCGGCGCAGCGTGAGAAACTCTACCTTAAGTTCTGGGGCAGAAAAGGACACATCGCTGATACAAAAAATAACAATAACAAAGGAGGCACTGAGCCCTCGACCCTAACAAGCAACGAGGGAGGTTCAGGAGCTAATAAAGGCGAGCAGCCTACGTGGGTCTGCAAGTCAAAATACGCTCTCCTCTCCTCCATGCGCTCCCGGTTCAGGTTGCTGTTGAACTCAGCGGCCTTCCTGGCGGCCTTCTTAATGTACTCGGGCACTTTGCTGGCTTCGACCTTCTGAGTGCTCTGCTGCTGCATCTGCTGAGGTAAAACACCGCACCTGGAAGTCACACAACCCTCACAGAGCGTCCTTCTCCCGGCCCCAACCGGAAGACGCTCCGCATCGGCACTTACAGAATACTCCTTATAGTGGTCTGTGATGCGCTGGCGCTCTTTCTCTTGTAAGATAACAGAATACTCGGCATGTTTGGCGGGATATTCTTTTATCATTAAATCAATCACTTCATCACTGCGCAACGCTGTTAAACCTATTTCAGACCAAAAAAAAAAAAAAAAATAGTAGAAAATCTCTTTTAAGACCAAGTGAACAAAACCACTTTTCAAAATTTCCTTTTTCCTTCAAACTACATTTAAAGATTTTCCAATAGTCAAAGAAAACTACTGTAATATATTCAAAAATAAGGAAATAATATTCATAACATAAAGTCAAATAATTTTTAAAAAGTTCACTGGGGCGCCTAGGGGGCTCAGTCAGTTGAGCATCTGACTCTTGACTTCAGCTCAGGTCATGATCTCAAGGATCGTGAGTCCGAGCCCCACCTTGGGCTCTGTGCAGACAGCGCAGAGCCTGCTTAGAATTCTCTCTCTCCCCCTTCTCTGCTTGCTCTCTCTTTTTCTCAAAAATAAACAAACACATTTAAATTGAAAAAAATAAAATAAAATAAAGCTCATCAAAGATGCAAAGGAAGGGAACCTGGGTGGCTCAGTCACTTAAGCATCTGACTTAAGGTCAGGTCATGATCTCAGGCTTCCCGAGTTCCAGCCCCACAACCGGCTCTGTGCAGACAGCTCAGAGCCTGGAGCTGCTTCAGATTCTCTGTCCTCCAATCTCTCTGCCCCTCCTCCACTCACACTCGCTCACTCTCTCTCTCCCTCTCTCAAAAATAAACATTAAAAAACATTTTTTTAAAGATGCAAAGGAAAATATATCAATTTTTCAACCAAAAGTTTTTTTAAGACTCAAAGTACTATAAACATATATCTCTTTATTATAAATAATTGCTAAACAATGATGCACATTAACTAAAGACAATTCAAAATTAAGGATTTTTTTAAATTTTTAATGTTTTATTTTTGAGAGACAGAGACTGAGCAGAGGAATGGGAGAGGGGAAGAGGGGGACAGGGAGACAGGGGGGAGAGGGGGAGAGAGAGCATCTGAAGCAGGCTCCAGGCTCAGAGCTGTCGGCACAGAGCCCGACGCAGGGCTTGAACCAACAAACTGTGAGATCATGACCTGGACTGATGTCATGGACACTTAACCAACTGAGCCCCCCAGGTGCCCCGAGGATTATTCTTAATCTAATATCCTTCACTAAGTAAAGATATAACAAAAAAAATGTTTTTCAATGTATTTCAAATTTTGGTCTTCAAATCAATGCACCAGAAGTATCACTCAATCCCACCACGATTTCGACAGAAGCATCAGCACACACACAAGCCACGCAGGCAGTTTTCCAGGCTCACAGCGTCAGACCAAACCAGCCCCTGTGACAAACCCCGGCCTGTGTGCTAACACAGCCTGTTGCACTACGATGTTTATGTAAGAAAAGCTGCAAAGAAAGCAAGGAGATAATGATACAGAACTAAAAACTGAACAGAATGTGCCTTTTAAGAGATAAAGATCAATATACTTTTAAAAACTACTGTAAAATTTTCACCCAATACATGCGCTGACACTTCTGTGAAAGCTAACAGAAAATGTTGTCATTTTCCTTTGTATCTTCCCAAAAACTAAAACAATTTAGCACTTAAATAATGTCTGTTTTATTAACTGTATAAAACCCTTTAGGGAGGGGACAGAGGCCCACCCAGCGCCCTCGCTGGCTCCGCGGCGGGTTACCTAGCGTGCACTGGGTTTCCGTGATGACGTTCAGCTCCCTCAGGTAGAGCTTCTCTTTGTGAGACAAATCTCGTCGCTCTAAATCTCCAAAAGGAAAAAAAAAAGAACCAAAGACTATTAAAAAGTCTTTTACGCTTGTAACCTTATGCATACGTAAAACTTGAAAAACTTAAAAAACTTTTAAAGTATTTTCAAAAGTTAAAATCTTAACAGATTTAAAAGTACTGCGTGTTACAGTTTCCAAATATTATTAGAAACCATGCAATCTTACAAACTCAAGAAAGTTTAGATAAGACTGAAAACAGAGTAATCCAAAGCAAGAATAACTTAGTTGACACCGACAGCTTTTCTCCCATGAAGACCCAGCTCGTGCGGCTGCCTTCATGGCGAAGGTCAGGGAGCAATGGTAAAGAACCCAGCCCTGGTGCTTATGGCTATACAGGGACCTTTTCTAGAACTTTCCCCAAGAAATTCACCTTCCTCAGTTCGCATGAAGTCAGTTTATAAGGCATGAGAGTAAGCTGGGAGGAGAGAGAGGTGCTGGGGGACGGCCGCAAATGAAGCAGCCAGCAGAACATGCAGCGTGTTACGAATAATCCTACAAATGATCCCGTACTCAGGTGCCCGGAAACTGGTAACGTGTCAGAAAGAATGACGATTCGTTCAAAGTCATGAACTAAGACTGAATACCTGGATACTTCCGCTTAAAGGAGGTCACACCCAAATACTCGCTGACTTGCTCCTGAAGCATGTAGTACTCCCCTGTCTCATCAGGCGGCCATTTGTACTCTATCAAGTTCTCCGCTGGGTAGTAGCTAAAGCTAAGCACAGAAATATGGATTATGCCTTAAATGTGGCTTTTATTAAATTTTAATCATTTCTACTTTGCAGGGATTTATCTTTGAGAGTGTTTATTTTTAAAAATCTGTTAAACTACCTTAATTACTTAAATTCTCACTCAGTCTTCCGATACAAACCAGCTCCCAGCGTCTCACGTGTGTCCCAAGAACGCACAACAGGCAGAGGGAAAGGAAGCACCCACGCGAGGCACTGAACACGGAACACCGGACACTCCGTAACCACTCACAGCTGGGAGGAGCAACGGGATTGTGTAGCGGAAGAGACCTACGCGGCCACAACACCGGGGCGACGCCCGGCGTGATTTCTTGGTCTCAGGCTTCACACCCAACGCCCCGTCTTGCAGCCACCCGAGGTACAGCAAGTCACCAACCTGCTCCCCCCCGCTGCTCAGTGCCTCACACGCAGCTAAGAAAGCCTCTAAAACCCGGTTTCTCCGTGAGCTCAACTAGAGACCACAGGGCTTTGTTCTCGGAGACTCCACAAGTCCGGAAGAAGAGACCTGGTGTGATGGTCCCGGCGTATTGCAACGTCGGCTCCGATCCTGAAGAGCCGACCACGGGTCTCTGGACCCGGCCAGTGCAGCCTCCAAATCTCATCAATGGGCAACAGAGGCAAGACTGTTACAGTTTTATGCATCCAATTAAAAGTGACAAACAAAAACAACAGTTTTCTTCAAATACAGTGCTGGGAAACTAGGCAGCCAGATGCAAAAGCAAGAAATTGGACCCTTACCTCCTACCACATTCAAAAATAGATCAACGACCTCAATACAAGAGCCAAAACTAGAAAACTCTTAGAAGAAAACACAGGAGTCACTCTTCGTGACCTCACATCTGGCAACGGGTTCTAGACAGGACACCAAAACCACGAGCAACAAAAGAAAAACAGATGATCTGAACTTCAGCACAATTAAACATTTTGTACACCAAAGGATACTACCAATGGAGTGAAAAGGCAAACCACAAAGCAGAAGAAAACATCAGCAGATCCTGTATCTCCTAAGAGATGAATAGCAGGGACGCCTAAGAACTACAACTCAACCACACGAAACAAACCCAACTTAAAAATGGCGAGAACACTTGAATAGACATTTCCCCCAAAGATTTACAAAAAAGCACATGACAAGACGGTCCACACCACTGGTCCTCACGGAAATTCTAATCCGGCCACAGTGAGGTGCCACCTCACACCGCTTGGAAAGGCTACATCACAAGACCTGGGAACTAACGAGTCGGGAAGGACCTGTGTGCACCGCTGGCAGGAACAGAGAATGGGGAGTCTGCTGTGGAAAGCAGTTCGGGAGGCCCTCAAAAAGCTCACCCCAGAATGACGGTATGATCCAGCTATCCCTCTCCAAGGGACATACCCAAAGGAACTGAAAACAGGGACGCTGGAGGCACCTGGGGGGCTCAGTCAGTTGAGCATCCGACTTCGGCTCAAGTCACGATCTCTCAGTCCATGGCTTCGAGCCCCGTGTCGGGCTCTGTGCTGACAGCTCAGAGCCCGGAGCTGCTTCAGAGCCAGTGTGTCTCCCTCTCTCTGCTCCTCCCCAACGCACGCAGTCTCTCTCTCTCTCTATTAAACATTAAAACATTTTTTAAACAGGGACCCCGGACGGGCATCTACACCCCAACACTCACAGTGGCGTTCCTCGCAACGGCCGAAACCAGGAAACCACCCTTGATTTCATCGGCAGAGGAAAGCGTGACCGAAACCCGCCGTCCACACAGAGCACCGCACAGCCTTAGAGAGAAAGGACGTGCTAACACACGCACAGCACGGAGGAACTTTCAAGAAACCACGCTAACTGCAGCAGGCCAGACACAACAGGACAAATACTGCAGCATTCCCTCGATGATACTCCACGAGGTGTCCCCAGGACAGGCACATTCATAACGACAGAGAGCCGAATAATGGCTGCCAGGAGCTGGGCAAAGAGGAAAACGGCCATTTTTATTCCTTAGTGGTTAGGAAGTTTCCGTTTGCAGGAATTCCTTAGAAAAGGCTGGAGGTGACAGCTCTACAGCGTCGTGAATGTCACCAATGCCAGTGAATTATACACCTAAAAATAGTTAAGATGGTGGATTTTACGTGTATCTTATCACAATAGAAACATGGTTTCGTTACACTGACTAGCAAGCAGCAGCATCGCTGGTGTGCGCCCTTGCCGGCGCCGGGGCCAGGGAAGACGGAGAGCGGGCAAGGAGAACGCCACAAAACTGCTACCAGGCAACGAAACGACAGTACCCGAGGTCCTGACTTGGGGTCTCACAGCTCCGAGAGCTGTCTCCGGAGCCCATTCGCCTCCTCTTGGACGGCTGGGTCCCATCGTTTGAATTATCTTCGTTGTCATCCTATACATTAAAAAATAAAGAAGCAAACAGTTAAAAATAAAGAAAACATGATTATGTATCATCCCCGACCTGCTAACAGGCTCGGCTTAACAGCTTTTAAGGACAACCGGTCAGACAGATGTTGGCTTTCTTCTATAATTAAAAAGGGCCAAGAATGTGGCTTGGCAAGACCTGGAAAAAAACTCAAAATAAGAAAATTCTCAATTAACCTGTAAATCTAAACCTACCTTTGCCTTCTTACCAACTGACGTTAAATCGCCCTGTGCTGTAAACAAATACGTGAAACTGCTTCCACGCTCTAAAGCTAGAGCAAACCCTCCTGCCTCAGCTAGGAAAAAACAGGTGGATCATTTAGCGTTTACCTCAATGGACCGCCGGTTGATCGGACTACGCTGCGGGGCTCTCTTACCTACGTCCGTTCCCATAAAAAAGGGCATACGGGGACTAAGGACAAGTACCAACCCTTTTCTTACACTGCGAACATTTAGCAAAAATATGCCCTGTTAAGACTCGTCTGTCTATACAGCAGAGAGCACACACCCCACCCAACAGGGAGGCTTCAACATGTTTTGATGACACCGTCCCTGGAGACAGTAATGTCACAAGCTGCACTGCTCCACTCAGAAAGGAGTGATGTGTCAAAGGTCAGGAACCTGACGGACTCCCATGAGCTAAAGGCTTAAGGACTGTATCCCTTTCAAAAATACCTTTTAAAAAACAATCAAGGAAATGTAGATTTAGAAGACGAATGAAATTCTGTTCTATACCGTGGTCTCTTGCTACGTAAAGACAACCCTGGACAAGAAGGTGCGCTGGTCGCGCTGTGGTTGGACGGGGCGCTCGCAGGGCAGACCCTTCAAGCATCCGAGGGGCTCTCTACCAGCCGCTCGGGTCCTAGAGCCCCACGCGGAGCCCGCGGGGCTGGGCTCAGGCAAGGGTTCAAGAAGCTGCACACTCGGGGGCCTTAGATCGAGGCCTAGCGAATCCTGCGCCCCACAAAGTCGGCGCCTATAACCGTGCTGACCCTCAGACAGCTCACTGGGCCCTGGCCGTCAGGAATGCACTCGGATTCCTTCCCAACGAGTCAAACAGAACGCGATCCTGTCCGTTTTAGTTCCCGAAGAAGCATCACCCAACCCGAGAGCCCTGGTACGGTCCTATTAAGAGAAGGCAACCAGGCAGGAGATGGAGAGCAGGAGATACATGTACTCTCCAAAAGCTGTCGTTTAACAGCAACGACCACAATTAAGACACTTCAGAGCCAACATTTCCGGCATAACTCCCTTTGCGAAAACTGAGGATTCAAGTGGGCTGTTAGGTCGTTTGCTTTTGGGTTTCGTCTTGTTTTACTTGTTTCTGAGCACTTTGAGGACGTCTATGTCGATTTACGTATATTCCTCTTGGTAAAAAAGTTGAAATAGTGCAGAAAAGTTAAAAACGCAAAGTCGTCCGCGGGCCGAAGGCACGGCTTCCGGGCGGCGCTCCGCCGCCGCGGTGGCCGCAGGTGCGCGAAGCAACGGGGTGGCCCGGCGCCCCCGCGGCCGCCCCGGGACCGCCGCGTCCTCGGCCCCCGGCAGCTCCGCGCAAGCCGTCGGCGGGGCTGCGCCCGCTCGGGCGGGAAAGTAACTTCGGCGCCGGAGCCGCTCGGTTCCCGCGACTTGGCGGACTCCGGGGGGCGCTGGCGGCGGCGCCCGGGGGGCCCGCGTCCCCGCACGAGGCCGGGCCGGCCGCCGCCCCGGGGCCGCTTCCGCGAGGCGCGCCCCGAACCCCGCTCCCGCGGCCCGGGCCTCTCCCCGCCGCCCCGGGGGGCCGACGAGGCGGCCCGGCGGCCCGAGGGCGGTGCGGAGCGGGGCGCCGCGGCCTGCGGCCCTGCCCGGCGGGAACCGCGCGGCCCGGCCCCGCCGCCGCCGCCGCCGCCGCCGCCTCCGGCCCCCGGCCCGTCCCCGCCCCGCCCCGCCCCGCTCCTCACCTTCGGGGACGGCGCTCCGGGGGTGGCCGGGTCGCTGTCGCACGGCCGCGGGGACAGCGCCGTCCCGGGGCCGGCGGCCGCCGCCATCAGCCCGAGCGCCCCGCGCCGCCGCCGCCGCCGCCGCCGCCGCCTCGTCCCGGCCGCCGCCGCAGCCGCCGCCGCCGCCGCCGCCGCCGCCGCGCGGGCCGCCCGCCGCCCGGGCCCCGCCCCCTCCGCCCGCCCGCCGCCGCCCGGGGGCCGGCCCCTGCCGCCGCGCGCCCCGCGGCCCGCCAGCGCCGCCGCCACCGCCATGGCCGCCGCCAG
>PJEM01013138.1:0-42656 GCA_004023845.1 Helogale parvula
CGATCCCTGGCCCTGGGTCATGTCATCATCTGGACTGAGCGGAAGGTTCCAGATTCCTTAACCAACCAGTCAACCTGTTAGCTTCTGCACAAACAGCCAGTCGACAAGATGAAGCCCCACACTAGACCATCGGTCAGTGAAATGCAAGTTAGATCAACAGGCTGAAGATACTCAATGCTGGTAAAAAATTAAAAACAGCAGCAAAGAACAGTGACACTGAACACCGCTGTGCTGTCCGTGGACGCGGCAGCTTCCGGAAGTGCTCTGGGAACCATCTTCCCTCGCACAGAGTAAGTCTCCCTTTGAGCAACTGCCCTGAAGGACACAAACCCAGAAGCCCAGAGAAGGACCCGTGCCCGGAGTCTGTGCGGCCCGGTTAGCGGAGGCGGTGAGCAGCCCTGGCGTCCGAGGGCATCTGGGCCGCAGCCTCTTCGCCGGAACGACCCAGTCCAAGGAGGCGCGAGCACGGGAAGTGGGGGGCCAGCTCTGGGGTCTCGTTGGGTGGCTCAGTCAGTTGAGCGTCTGACTGCGGCTCAGGTCATGATCTCGCGGTTCATGAGTTCGAGCCCCGGGTCGGGCTCTGTGCTGACAGCTCCCTCTCTCTCTGCCCCTCCCCTCCCTCAAAAAGAAGTATTTAAAAAATGTAATTCTCCACAGAACACACCATCCTGCTTCGATGCTCCGTCAGAATGGAATGTCTTCCAGAAGAAATCAGCACACGCCTCGGGGCGCGAACAGCGAGCACACAGGATGTCTACCTCCTCCGCTTCCGCCACGACGACAGGACTGAAACCACAGGTGGACATGGACGTGCCCATCGAACAGGCGCCCCGGCCCCCCCCCACCCCCGGGCGCTAAGGGCAGCAGGCGCGGTCCCGGCCCCCGGGCCTGAGGCTCACCCACCACCACGCGGGGCGTGTGAATCTGTGCTCATTCCTACAGCTTTACATGAGGCGATCACACTCTTCTACGGTGAACTGGAACTTATTTTAAAAACATTTGAAATTTCCTACTTGTGACTAAAAGGTACAGCAGCTGTGAGTCGCCTCTGACCCCCCATCTGAGCCCACCTGTCCTGTCCTAAGTCCCGTGTGAGCCCCTGGGTCATCCCATCTGTGGCCCCCAGGGTCCCCTGTAACCCTGCCCACCGCACCTGCACGTGGCTCCAGTGTCCGGCCCGCGTCTCGTCTTCCGGGACGGGGTTCAGCCATCCCGTGACTTTGTTCCGACAACAGGGAGGGAGAGACAGTGGACGTCACACTTGAGCGGTGGGACCAGAGTCAGGAACGTGCCGCCTCAGCTGCCCCCTCAGGGCGGGGGCCTTGCCTCCTCCCTCCACAGGTGCCTGCTCCCCCTTCTCCCTTCTTTTCAGGGGGGCCCCCGGCACCCCCCATATTGACAGCACAAGCAGGAGATCCCATGGGGTGAAGGTGAGCAGGGAGGCACCGGGACCCGAGACCCGGCTGACCACAGCTGCAGGGGGTGCCTGGGCCCCTGCCGCCCCCACCCCCCAGTCCTCACCCTCCACCCCTAGAGCTGCCAGAGACAGGCAGCCCCATCCCAGCCGCGCAGACTCCGTAGCGGCAGACCGTTCCGGCGGACGGCCCACCAACAGGGGCTCCCCAGGCCTGCAGGCCCTCAGGGATGGGACCCTCGTGACCACAGGCCTGGGGGCCTGCGTGCTCACTCTGCCTCGTGCAACGCTCTGACTTCTAGTAAGAAACGCACATTTGGGGTCCAGCCCTGGCACAGCGCTCCTGAAACTCTCGAAATTTCCTAAATTTCAAGAGCAGTAAAGGTGTCTGGACTTATGCTGAGGAGGTGATTCTGGAAAGGCCTGGGGCTGGGGATGGTCTGCAGGGGAAGCAGCCCCTAGAGAGAGAAGCCTCCGGGGCAGCGAGACCTCCAGGCATGACAGGCTGCTGAAGGCCAAGGATGGGGTCGGGATCAGTCAGGTCTACCGGAGGGAGCCTCCACGAACCCCGGGGCAGGGCTGGCTTCTGGGTAGGACCCGCAGAAATGGGGCGCAGTGGGGAGCTTGGGGCGTGAACCTCCGCCCTCCCCCCGCCCCCATCTGGCGGCTCCCGGACTCTTTGCACTTTGATAATAAGCTAGTGACACGTTACGCGGTTCCCTGAGTTCTGTGAGCCACTGCAGCAAATTAACGGAACCCAAGGCCGAGGTCAGGGGTGTGGCCCGTACTTGTGAGGCGGGGCGGGTCCTGTGGGGCCGAGCGCGCAGCCTGCGGGGTCCCGGCCTCCCTCCTGCAGGCAGTGGTGGGAGAATCTACTTTGCACCCCGTGTCCCATCTGGTCCATCCCCACGCCCTGGCCCACCCCTCCTCTGCAGAAGTACCAGCGCAACAGAGGCCTGTGTAGACGCAGCTGGCCAGCTCGTGCTGGAGCGTGAGGGGCACGTAAAGGGCACCGAGTAAGAAAGGAGCCAGCACGGGGAGGCTGCAGCGAGAGGGTGGAGGGGCTGGAATGCAGCGCAGCCGAGAAGGCAGGCCCGTGACTGGAGCCGGTGGAGGCTGCGAGAAGGGAGAGGAAGGGGCACCTTCAACACGGACACCTCCTCCTCCCAGGAGGCGCCCCTCGCCCACCTCATCGTTCTGGGCTCACCTGGACCCAGAAGGGCCACCGACTGGAAGGATGTGGTCCCTCCCGCGGCCCAGGTGCTGTTGCCACCCAGCTCTCTGGGCCTGTGGCATCGGGACCAGTCACTGGGGCGAAGTAGGAGTGGAGTTCAAATCATCCACCAGAAACTGCGTGGCCACTGCCCCTCCGCCCAGGGCTCGGGGGCCCAGCCCACAGGCTAAGCCATGTGCAGAGCAGACTCAATGGGGGCCAGCCTGGGGCAGGGCAGCGGGGACGCGACGTAGGGGGCCAGAGAAGAGGAGCAAGCAGCTGCGGAAACAGAAGCAGTGAGCCAGTGGTTCAGGCCCAGCGCAGATGCAGCAGGTGGGGGTCCCAGGGCCCGGCGCAGAGGTGTACGAGCCGGGACTCAGCAGGGGGTGGGGGAGCTCAGCGCAGAGGTGTAAGAGCCAGGACTCAGCAGGTGGGGGTCCCAGGGCCCAGCACAGAGGTGTAAGAGCCGGGACTCAGCAGGTGGAGGTCTGCGGGCTGCACTTTTAGGGGGTTCTGGGAGTTGGTCTAAAAAACTGAAGGAAGCGGGGCTCAAGGGAATCCAACATTCAGAGCTGGCATCCACGGCGGGGGCGGTCCTGGGGGGCAGGCCGGCACCGACCACGAGGCTGTGGGGCCAGGACAGGCCCTGCCAGGCGGACGCCCACACGAGCGAGTTCGGGGGCACGGCCCACACTCAGCCTCATCTTCCTCCTCTGAAAACTGGTGGGACGCAGGCGTTATAGTAAATGATGTCCCCACAAAATGCTAAGAGGAATGTGTAACTGAGCCTCCCAGGATCCCGGGGACTTGGCAGCCTCCAGGTGGGGGCTACGCAGAGGCACCAGGCCCCCCGACACTTGGGGGGCACGGGCTGGCCGGGAGCAGGAAGTCGGGGGTATGCCGGCATCAGCCCAAGCTTTCCAACAACTCCAGACTCTGGGGCCAAACCGCTGCAGGGCGTTTGGACTGAAATGACGAACCCCCAGCCTCCACCTGGTGGCCTCGGCCTGGCCTGTCGCGGCCCCTATGCTCCCCTGCCTCACCCGCTGGCCTCCGTCCCATACACGCGCCTCAAGCAACGCCGCCCAAGGCCTGGAGACGCAGGCACAGGAGGCGGCCTGGGGTGCGTGCAGGGCATCAGCTTACACCGTCCCCCAGGCAGAGCCCCCTCCCCGCTGCGACACTGGCACACGGCCTCTGTCCCCGACCCTGGCCCTCCTCAGACCTCAACTCCAAGTCCAAGAGCACAGAAAACTATTCTTATGTTTCTAGACAGTGACTGTGCGGTGGCCCCAAGGGGACAGGACCCCTCCCCAGCCCACGGTGCCAAGGAAGCTCCTCCTCTAGTGTCCAAAACCCCAGGGACAAGCCGGTTGCTGTCCTCAGCCCGCAAGCCGACCTCCATCCAACCTCCTTTCTTGTCGTTTACCCTCACGGAGCTTTTAAAGGTGTTCTTGGTGAGGGGCTCCCGGGGGGCTCAGTCAGTTAAGCATCCGACTTCGGTTCAGGTCATGATCTGGCAGTTCAAGCCCCATGCTGGGCTTGGCGCTGACAGCTCAGAGCCTGGCGCTGCTTCAGATTCTGTGGCCCTCGCTCTCTGCCCCTCCCTCACTCACATACTCTGTCTCTCTCAAAAATGAATAAACATTAATACGTACACACGTATATATGTTAAATAAATAAACAGAGGTAGTCTTGGCGTTGGGGGAGGGGTCTGCACCAGACGGGGGGGGGGACGACACCACTGCGCGGGGCTGGCGGGCGGCCGAGGGCTAACACGCCGGGAACCGGCGCCGGGTCTGGAGCCCCGGAGCTCAGCTCCACCAGACGCACGTCAGCGGCTCGGTTCCGCGAAGGGGCTGTCCCCAGAACAACGTGGCCACGGTCCGAGCTGGCCACTCACTTTCACAGTGACAGTTCTGTTCCCTTCTCTGATTACAAGAGCAGAACATGATCCGTGTAAAACCTTTAGCACAAAACAGAACAACGAAGATGAAATGCCAGTAAGCCACAAGTGTGACCAACAGTTTTGCGCATGTTTTTCCAGATTTTTCCTGGGCATATATTTACGTGAATCCATACAGAGGCCTAATAATCACAGTGAGGTCACGTCATACACACGGCCTGAGACGTGCTTTCTCCCCAACACAGTGCAGACTTCCCAAGTCAGTGACCCGCACTCAACGCCTTGTTTTGAAAGGACCACACGCTTTCCCGCGCACGAACTTGCAGTGAAAGAAAGCCTCAATCCTTCTGCTGCAGACGGAGACTGAGGTGCTTTTAGGGTCATAGTAATCACTACTGCAGTCAGCACCCCGGCTCCCAGGAAGTTCCCGGGGCTTCCGCACCTTTGTGCTCCTGGACTGTGACCTCCTGAGGTGAACCCCACAGACGGAATATTTACTCTGCGGCAGATACACTGTTTCAGGTAACAGAATCACTCCCACAACATACAGGTAAGCCAATCCTGGATTTTAATGGTGTTTCATGACAAAGTAACAAACAGGAAAATTACATAAGAAAACAATAAAAGGTGATACTTTATATTTATTTGCTTTTTTATTGCCTCTATGAAACCATTTCTATATACCTGAGGCACATGACCATAAAATTACCTAACCTTACTTCAAAAGGACACACTCGGGCCACAGCCTGCGGCCCCTGACAATTTGCCAATACAGCAGTCAGCAACACTCAAAGACCACAGCACGCGCCCCAGACAGGTGTAGCCTGCGCCCATGCTGTCTTTTTTTCTATTAAAACCAACACCAAAAGTTTAAGCCTTCCTGGTCCCCTAATATTCTACTGTAAGAGACCAGCCTCTAATGGACACTGGTCTGGAACACTAAGTGCTAAGTAACTCAAAGCCCAGGCAACAGGGTTTTAAGTTAGCACTTAGTAGGGCATTTATGAGAACCTGAACAGAGGGCCGGTGGGGTCCCAACCCAGAAGCACTGACCCTGTCTCCCCACCCCCTCCCCCACACAACAGGAGGCAGGACCCCACCAGATACACTGTGATTCCAAATGGCACTCTGAGTTCTACGGAACATTCGTGAAGTCCTAGGATTGCTGACCGGAAGTGTTGGATTTTGGCTGGCTAATAAATCAGATTTTATCAGCACAAACAAAAGCAGAATGAGGGACGTAGGCGAAATAAATCTGAAATTGTTAAAGCTACAAAAAAAAAGGCAGATGACTTAATAGTACACGTGGCTTTTATGCCTTTCTCCGGCGGCAAAAGCAACAAGCGGAAGTAAAGCCGCCGACCAGGGACCCTGGTGCGCGAACGGGGCGGGGACCCGCTGGCGCCCCTCGGCGGCCACGCCAGCCGCTCTGGCCCAAACACGCCGTTCTCCACTCCTAAGAGTGCATTGCACAGAAAGTACTGTTTTGTTCCCTCCTGTTATTTAATGAGGTCAGGATCTCCAGATAGGTAGGGAAATTACCACTGGAAGCAGCGAGAGAAGCTGAAAAATTAACAGATAAAACCTAAAACCTGCAAACTTAACAGTAGTGTTTGCAAAATCCAGCAAGGTAAAGGCTGTGCACGCAGACCAGAAGCACCAGAACCACAAACATTCACCACGAGAGCTCCCGGCTATTTACTCTCCACCCAGATAAAATGGGTAAAATGTTTTCTCCTGAAACTGTTTTCCAAAGAACGCCAGCGGGGACCTAAGGAAGCATGGCCGGATGGGAGGGCGTGGCCTGTAGCGAGGGGCGTGGCCTGCGGGAGGGCTGCGTGAAGAGAGGGCATGCAGCCTGCGGGAGGCTGGATGGCAGCCGTGCCCTAGGAGACAGAAGTGGCTGAACAGGTTGGATGTGATTCAGGAGAAAAAGCCATCAGCTGTGGCCTCCTCGTGCGCCTGCTTTACCAGCCTGTCACTGCAGATAAACGAGACCGTATCTTGCATTTTACATTTTGCCCTGATCATTTAGTTCTTTATACTTGATAAAAGGAAAACATTTCTTCTCCAGGTAGAATAACCTCTGCTTGTGGTTCTCAGTCCTCACTCACAGAATTCCCAGCAGAAAATCTCTACCTCCTCACCCTCAGAAAATGCCTGCATCCCCGCCCGGGCCCCCAAGCCTGCATGGGGATCCTGACCACCAGGTCAGTGTGTCCAGGAGTGCAGAAGACACTGCTGACTGGCTCCCGACCACCAGGTGTGCTGCTCAAGATAGGACAGCCAGGCCCAGCGAGCAGCCGGGTCCAGGGAGCAGCTGGGCTCAGGGGAGCAGCTGGGTCCAAAGAGTAGCCAGACCTGGGGAGCAGCTGGGGCCAGGAAGCAGCTGGGCCCAGGGAGCAGCCGCATCCGGGGAGCAGCACTCTTTGCCATGCAGCTTTGCTGCAGGACTGGGGGCAGCTCTTGGCGTCTCCGGGAGGCTGGAGAACCAAGCTCAGGAAACAGAAATTGCCACAAGGACTTCCGGCCAGAATTCTGCAGGGTCTGCACGGTTTCCCCAAATTCACGGTGCAAAGGAGCAGCTCAGGGGCCTCCCGCCAGGGCTCCTCCCGCCCTGAGGCTGCCGGGGAGCACACCCCAAGACTGTCCATGTAGCTCTTCCTCCCGTGCAGACTGTCTCGCTGTGGAGGAGGGAAAACAACGGGATCCTCAGGAAGAGATGCTTCCACATCCCGCCCAAGCCTCCGGGGTCGGGGTCCCCAGGCCCTCTGGGCACCGGCCCAGTTACGAAGGAATACTCACAGAGCAGCAGGGAACGTTCTGGGTGCGAATCAACAGCCGCGAAGCAGCCGTCTGGGCTGCACGGGCAGGATTACGGGGCAGGGTCTGTGAGGAGCCCCCAGAGGAAGGGAGATCTGGGAAGTGTGGGGGGAGAGGCGTGCCGGCGCCGGGGCCCAGGGGCGGAGGGACCCGCCGGCACCGCGGCAGGCCTGCACAAGACTCCCTGCAGATGCACTCCGGGCAGCTGAGGGCACAGGTCCTGTAGGGAGGTTCAGGGCCCGTAGAAACACGTCGATGACCAGCGGATAAACAAGATGTGTGACACTCAGTCACTGAGCCTCATAGACCAGGGACGCTCTGACACGGATTCTGACAAATTCTGCTACATGGATGGACCGAGGCCATCACGCCAAGTGAAATGAGCCCGTCACGGAGCCACCCACGGAGGGGCGGACACTGGGATTCTGCTCACGTGATACACGCAGACTCGTCAAAATCACGGACACGGAAAGCAGAACGGGAGCCTGCCCGGGGTGGGGGCTGATGTTTACCGGGACGGAGGCTCCGTGTGCGAGATGATGGGTCCCGTGATGGAGGGTGACGACATGGCACCGTGATGTGAATGTGCCCGGTGCCTCGGGTTCTCAGCTCATGAAACGGTTAAGTCGGTAAGTTCTAGGCTATGTACATTTTACCACAACAAAAAAATTGCTGCGTAAGATCTCACTGATCCCCCAGGAACTCTGGGACCAACAGCTTCGGGGGTCGCTGGCCACTGCCCAACGGGCGGGAGCATTTCGCCCGCTGGGTCCCCGTCAGAGCCGCGTCACAGAACACGGGGCGCACCACAGCAGCCACAAAGCAGGCACAGATGTGGGGCTGGAAGACTGACCCGCCCGGAGAGCGGCCAGGCCGGGGACCCGGCCAGCAAGTGGAAGAGGTGGGGGCTTGGGGTCCCCCTCAGGGCTGGGGCCACTGCGTCAATTAACCAATTAACACAAGCAAAGCATCACATGCATGTTCTCTGGGAGAGGTGAAAGTGTCCCCTGTAGGGCGTCACGCCTCGTGCAGGCCCCCAAACCCAAAACGTGCTCCCTGATGAGCAGGGAGGTGGGGGCTGGACAAGGCCGGGGAGGGCAGGCCTATTAGCAGGGGAGAGGAGAACGTGGGGCTTGGCAGAGAAGAGCAGGGGAGGGGTGTGACGGCCTGCCCCCCCCCGCCCCCCTCTGTCCGCACCACCGGCGCTCGGCTCCCCACCAGTGCTCCCGGCTTTCTCCTTCCTCAACCGGACACCCGGCTCTATCTGGCTTCATTCCACCCTTATCAACAGTTAGCCGCAGCAAGAGATTAGATGGCCTGAACGTGATCTTCCCACGCAGGAGACGGGAAGGAACTTTCCATTCTGCCTGAACACTGGAGGCTGAGGCCACAGCGCTAGGTAAATGCTAAACACCCACAGACAGACGCCAGGGCCCCTCGGGAATCCCCCAAAACCGTCACACACGTGCGCAACTTCGTTCTGTTTACCTACGGTCAGTAATATAAATTCTTACACCCACGAGATCCATGGAAATTTTAAAAAATGACCTCATTTCACAAAAACTCACAGCTCTGTGAGCTGCTACATGCTATGCAGACACCGAAACAAATGACCGCAACCACTGCCGCCGCGCTGAGGTTCAGCTGAAGTTGCTCGGAACTCCGGGGCATCTGCTCACATTAACCAAATGTGTCTCGTCCCGACATCCAGAGGCCGCATCCAGGTCTCCTGGGGCACCGAGGTCCAGGGGCAGCTGCTGGAAAGACAGCCGAGCCCCGAGACCCGCAGACAGCTCCACACGGGGTGCGCGCGAGGGGCCCCCACAGGCCGGTCAGCACCTGCCGCTCTGCCCTAGAGCAGCCCTGCAGGAACCGGTGACTCGTCTCCAGGGGGTCACCAGGCTGGTCCCTGAAAGGGGCTCCCAGGAAGAGGTCTGGGGTGTGTGACCAGCAGTTCAAAGCCAGGGCCTCTCCAACCATGAAGAAAGGGCTGCTCTGGGTGCCTGCTGTCTCCCCACCGCACTTGGGACCGGCTCCCTGGGAAAGCTGCCTGATCTTCCTATCGAAGGTGCAGGCAGTGGTCACCCAGGAGGGCAGCCCCTGCCCTGGGCCTGTCCCCGGGGGGTCTCATGGACACCCGCCTGCACACAGGAGGGCTGCAGGAAACCAGCCCTTGGCCAATCCCCAGCTAAGCCCAACTATGAACAGAGCAGTTTGTCCACTCTGCGGGGAGCAGGCACGGTGGGGGGGACTTAATGAGGTTGCCCTTTAGCTGTGGGGACACTGCGACCTCTGGGGCTCCTGGCCGGGTCTATGGGAAGAGAGCCAGCCACGGAACTCTCGGCAGGGGTGTAGCTCCAGGCTGGGGAGGGGAGACAGCGGAAGCAGGCGGGCACATGAGTCGTGGTTCAAGGCCCAGCAGCAGCCTCGCGTGTCCCCCGGGGCCCCCACCCCCCTCGCCTTCGTCAGCCACTGCTCCCGGCGATCCAGATGCGGAATCTGGTCCCCGGAGCTCCAGGGACCTCGCGTCTGGGATTCAGGGAAGCCGGGACTTCAAAACCGAAAGCCATACCTGTCACCCAAGAGCATGAGGTTGTGGGGCGCCGGCCGGCAGGCGGGCTTGGTGGGGCCCTTCCTCGGCCCTTCCCTCCGCCTCACGGGCAGGCCTGAGAGCCGACCTGCGCCCGGATCCTGCCCCCTGAGCTTCATCGTGAGCCAGGCACCGAGGACGGTTCCCCCTACTTCAAGTCACTTTCGAAACCACATGGTTTTACAGCGGATGCTACATCACAACAGACCGGAACAGGGGGCGTCTCTAGTTCAGGAAGAGCTCTGGCAGCACGGGCGAGGCTGCCGCAGACCCGCCCTCCCGCCCGGTGCCTGGTGCCAGCCGTCCCTGCTGCGGGCCGGAGGGCGGGGCTGCCAGGCCGGCGGCTGCGGGCGCCGGGAAGGGACGGGGCACCGGCTCAGGAGCACCGTTACCCCACGCTGCCCGTATCTGTGTTCTCGGGCCCAGGCGCCTGGCCCGCGAGGACGAGTCACCTGCTGGGTGACCCTTCTCTGTCCCCCAAGGACCAGACACGCCAGGCCCTCTCTGGGATTTCACCCCCACGAGTGACCTCTGTCCCCAGCGCTGTCATTCTGACTGCCCTCGGCCCAACCTCTGCCCCTGAGCCCGCCGCTGCTAATTCCCAATCCCACCAGGCTTGTGGGAAGACAGGAGCCGGAGCCACAGGAAGAAACGTGTCCTTGTTCCCTCCCAGGAGCCGCAGGAACAGCAGGAGAGAGCGGCAGGTTATCTGTGACTTGTCCCCCCATGGGCTTTAGAAGGTTTGTTATTTTCAGTACCTGCCAAATGACCCCACCTGTCCGGCGGCTACCTGCTTCCCTGCCCATTACTAACATTTGACATCGGGCGCGCCTACTGCAGAGGACACGGAATGCAGAGCCAGGGCATCAGGGCCAGGAGGCCATACCCTGCCCCCCAGACAAAGGGCCCCGCTCCCCCAGCCTGGTCCTGCCCTCTGGTCACCCCTCCCTCCCCCGACTCAGGGCCACACTCCTGAAGCCCCAGTCCTGGCCTCCGGTCACACACACACACACACACACACACGCGCGCGCACACACACAGACACACACACACACACACGCGCGCGCGCACACACACAGACACACACACACACACACACACACGCACCCCTCCCTGACTCCGTCCCGCTCCCGCAGCCCGGGTCCGGCCCTCCGGTCCTCCCTGCTATCATGGCTAGAGCTACACCGTGGTGCTGGCTCACGTCCACCAGCCCCGGGCGGCTGCCGGGCGCTGGGGTGGCCCTCAAGCTGTGGCCCGGCCTGAATCTGGAAGCTACCCTCCCCCTGCCCCCCGCATCTGCCCCCTGAGAACAGACACCCGGACGCTTCGAGGGTCTGCGCCGGAGCCCGGCCCCAGCCAGCCCGCGGGGACCAGCACAAAGGGAATCGGTGCTCAGGCTCCCGAGCTCTGCCGGAAACCCCAGGCTCGAGCGGGCTGCGCGGGCTGCCCGGGGCAGGGAGGGGACACCACAGGACGGCTCCGTGCCCCGGGCCAGCCTCTCGGAGCACAGACCACACTCCGAGGGGGAGCTCGAGAGGCCATGGGTCAGGTGAGGCACAACTCCGAATTCGCAAGGGTGAGATATTGATAAAACCAATGTCAGCCCTTCGTTTATTTCTCCTGAGAGAAAAAGCGAGCGAGCAAATGCACACATGTGCAGGGGTGGGGCAGAGAGAGAGTAGGCACGAAAGTGGGGGAGAAAGAGAGAGGGAATCCCAAGCAGGCTCTGCACTGTCAGCACAGAGTCCGATGCAGGGATTGAACTCACAAACCTCGAGATCACGACCTGAGCTGAAATCGAGTCAGATGCTTAACCGGCTGAGCCACCCAGGCGCCCCTCAACCCACTTTTTAATGAACTAAAATATGAGAGTCCAAAGAAAAAGCCCTTAATTCTCTACTTTTACTTTTTTATTGTCTGTCGCCTCCCAGGCTCACCTGCCAGACAGGGCGCCCGCTCACCGCACCGGCGGGGTCCTCAGCGGGACAGACTATTTATGACGTCATCGCTCAGTTTTACAGCTAAGTTTCTTGGTCCCAAATCAAGTTCCTCAGTCCATGGGGCCCGTGGCTTTTGGGGCCAGGCTACTGTCTAAAAAGCAACAGAACAGGGGCGCCTGGGTGGCTCAGTGGGTTGGGCGTCCGACTTCGGCTCAGGCTGATCTCATGGTTTGTGGGTTCGAGCCCCACGTCGGGCTCTGTGCTGACAGCTCAGAGTCTGGAGCTGCGTCAGATTCTGTGTCTCCCTCTCTCTGCCCCTCCCCTGATTGCTCTCTGCCTCTCTCTCTCAAAATAAAATAAAGACATAAAATTTTTAAATAAAAAATAAAGCAACAGAGCAATTTATGAAATCAAAGAAGTACTCCCATTTAAGGGTAAAAAAAATCTCACAGCCTCTCTGGTAGAAATACAAGGAAATCTCTTCTCACAGACTCGGCCATTTTAGAAAAGACATTCTCACATGTAATTTGGAATTTAATCTATTTCTTAATAATCTGTAAGATAGTAAAATACCATGTTGCAGATTTACTGAAGATGGACGATGTAGTGAGACGAGTCAATTAGCAGAAGGAAGCTTCTGGAAGAAAAGGTCCATAAGATGCTTTAATTCCTACTTCTTACAAATGCACTTAGGAAAGAGCCATGTGACTCCATAATCATTAAACAAACTTGTTGAAGAGCTGTTGGCTCGGAATGTACTGCTGTGTAGACAGACTTTTATGAAATTCTGCCTCATGAGAGGGCCCGGGTGGCTCAGTCCGTTAAGCGTGTGACTCTTGATTTCAGCTCAGGTCGTGATCTCATGGTTCGTGGGTTTGAGGCCCAAATTGGGCTCTGTGCCGACAGCGCGGAGCCTGCTTGGGACTCTCTCTGCCCCACCCCTGCTCTCTCTCTCTCTTTCAAAAATAAACAAACACTAAAAAAGAGAAAGAAGGGAATTCTGCCTCGTGGAAGATCACTGCTGCAGGACGAATACCAGGCGCTCTTTTCCGGAGGCATCACCACCACGGCCGACGCTTGCAGACTGGCACCGACAAAGCAAAACAAACCTCAGAGGATCCTCGCGTTCAGGGAGCTAAGTGTCAGGAAAAGTTCCCGTCACAAATTATTCAAGAGAATAAAACCCCTCCTACTTGGGTGCATTTTGCATTAAAGTTTAACGGGCGCCCGAGTTTCGGTCAACTCTCTCCGTGACCCTGCCGAGCTCTTGCTCACGGATTAGAGCCACGTGTTTCCAGCCCAGCACGACACAGGCTGCCAAACAAACTACTTGAAACTGCCCATAAACCGGCTCCCGTCTGGGACGACCAGACAGTGCTGGAGACGGTGGTGGCGGCGGCAGCGGGACAGGGAGACGTGGATGCGCCTAAAAGTAGGTAAAAAGGTAAATTTTATGTTACATAAGTCTTACTACAATGAAAATATTGCCCATAAATTAATCTGTTATATATTTGCCCAATAAATCAATACTTCTTTATACCGTATGTTAAAGACCACCTGACTTTGCCTGTTACGTGACATTTTCCCCACCTGGCCATATGATTTTAAAACCTAACACTTCCTCAAAAGCAACATGGGTACCCTAGTCCACATTTCAGGCAGCGCCACGCACCCCTACTGAGTACGCGAGTCGGGCCCTTGGGGCCTCCGGCCGCCTCCATCCACGGCCCCTTGGCAGGCTGTGCTCACCCTTGTGGGCGGCCGCCCTGACCCCCTGCCGTGCCTCCCGAAGCTCCGAGGCTGTGCTGGGCACCCAGCAAGCTCATTCTCCGTCACCTGCCACCGCGCCGGATCCAGGAGGACAGCCTGCACGCGGTGCCCCCACCGAAGCCTCTGTGCATCCAGCAGGCGCTAAGCACCTACGGACGGATGTGCGGGGCATGCCACCCGCTTCCCCAGAATCTGGGTCGGCCTGCGCGTATTTTCAACGCCACAAGCTCACATGTCTTATTCCCACTTCACATCCGAGAAATGCAAATACGAGAGGGACATCCTGTGCGAGGACCAAGGGCCACGTGACGGCCACCCGGCTCTCTTCACACACACGGGGTTTCCGCTGGACGTTACTGGGGGAAAGGGCACGTGCTGCACGGCCACCCGACCTCGCGATGGCTTGTCCGCGCTCCTCAGGGTCAAAGCAGCGCCACGTGCATGAGAGAGAAAAGGCCGCGCAGGTCCTTCCACACGCGTGGACTCTACCTGTCCTTTCCAGGTGCTTCGTAAACCTAGTCTGATTCACCCTCAAACCCTATGTCTTCCAGACCAATGCCCAATCCACGATTTTATTTCACGTAATAATTTCCAATGAATTCCATGATTTCCAAACTCGTGTTCTGGAGGGTGGTTTCCAAGGGCTTCTTGGAAAATCACAAAACTCCAGATGACATCCTAATGGCAGAACTTCATTGTCCCTAATCCTTTGCTGAAAATAGGCTGAAGGAAATCCTCTTTCCTCTGAAGGAGGCGATTATGTGATGCCGCGGGAGGTGGCCAGCAGGTCTGTGCAGGGAGGGGGCCAGCAGGCCCGTGCAGGGAGGGGGCCGGCAGGTCCGTGCAGGGAGGGGGCCGGCAGGCCTGTGCAGGGAGGGGGCCGGCAGTCCAGCGCCCGGGCGCGGAGCAGGTGCTCGGGAGGGGCTGGCCACCACGCCAATCTCGGACTCCCTTCCCCAAACATGAACGGAGCGCTGCCCACGGGGCTTGGGGCACAGCAGTGCGGGAGGCGGAGGTGGCCCCCGGGCCCGTGGCTAGGCGGCGTCGCAAACATTCTGGGGACCGCTCAGCCTGCACTGTCAGCCAAGCCAGGAAAACTCCCCAGGGCCACCCGAGCGAGGCCCCCACACTCCTGATCCAAAGATGAGCCGTGCGTTAGGGCCGTTTCTGCTCAATGCCGCAGCCATGCAAGCAAATCCTTAATGGAGGGCAGTGAGGCTGTGCTGGTAGAGGCAGGGCGGGGTCAGGAGCGCGTCCCCCGCCACCCTGACCCAGGAGTCAGGCTCGGCTTCCAGCGCGCCCTCTCCGGTTCCGCCAAAGGTAAAATGTCATCCTGTTCAGGGGGAGCAGGTGGCCCCGAATGCCAGTCCATTACCGGAGCAGCGGGATCGCGACACCGTGGCCCAGCAGACGTGGCCAATCCAGTTACGTGCCGGACACCGCGACATCTGTCCCGTCCACGAGCCAGACGCTGTGTATCTGGATTATAATACAAACCCCAGAACAATACCTCACAGTTCTTTGTGCCCGCGGCCAGCCTCCCGGGCCGGGGGCAGGGGCAGCAGAGGGAAAAACGGGTGAAAACGGGCAACCTCGGAGCGCGTCACGTGCTGGGACCCGGGGGTGTTCTGTCCGGTGAAGGCCCGATCGCAGACACCCGTTCCACAACGTTAAAGAAATAACACTAAACAGTGATCACATTTTTCTCTTTCCAGATTTTGTGAAACAATTTGTTTCTGTATCGTTGCTAGAACACTAAGCAAACTTCCTGTGCTTTTCCAAACCCCCGTCTCCAGTATTCCCATCTGCGTGAATGTCCGCAGCCTGAACAGGGCCGGCCCGCAGCCCGGCACCATCACACACTGGCCGGCGTCGCTCCCAGACCCGCATGTTCAAGTGCGAGCCGCCCACCCCGCTGCGTGACGGTGTCGGGAGACGATCGCCTGCGTTCCCGCTCGCTCTCTGAGCGCACGAGCGGACGTGGTCACAGGGCGCTGTCTGCAGGCCCGACGAGGTCCTCACCAGAAAGGAGTGTGCCAGCTCCGTGACCTCGGCCTGTCCGCCGGCTAAGCCGCCCGGCCTGGGCGTCTTGTTACGCGGCCCGAGCTGAGACACTCCTGTGCCCGCCCCTCTGTCTGCAAGGCTAATGCCTAAAACCAACATTTGAGCTCATAGGCTCTGCAACAAGCCAACAATTAACACCGGGGGCACCTCGGGGGCTCAGCTGGCTGGCGTCGACTCTGGATCTTGGCTCAGGTCACCATCTCATGGTCCTGAGCTCGAGCCCCGTGTCAGGCTCTGCACTGATAAGATGTCTCCCTCTCTCTCGGCCCCTGCTCTCGCCCTCTCTCAAGATAAATAAACTTAAAAAGAAAACAAGGAAAGAACAGTGAACAACACGTCCTCTCTCGAAAACAATTCCTCCCGTACCGAACTCAGAGCACCTGCGTCCCCGAGGCCGGCGCTAAGCAGGCGTTCCTGGCACATGTGGACCGGCACGTGTCACCCTGGACAGACTGCGCACCACGCTAACTGAGCACAGACGCACGGTCACGCGCCTCATGCGCAAAGTGTCGGATCTCTGTTTCCCGGACGTGGAAGCACAGGACACAGGGCAAGGCCGGGAGGAAGGGCCAGGGGCCCGAGCAGACCGCGGTCGCAGAGCAGCGCCTTCCGACGGCCCGGCCTAGGGCGCCAGCACACTCTGCCCTCAGGCCCACCCTGCTCGTGGGCTTCTGCTCCCACGTGCTCCAGAGTCTGACCTGGGAGGTGGAGACCGGGTCCAAGCAGGGGCACCTGAGGGCAAACTCACCAGCAAAATGAAAGAGATGCAGGGGTTTCAGTGGAGCGACCCCCGCAGCGAGCTGGGAGAGACCCGCCTGCTTCCCGCTGTCACCCCAGGATGTGCAGGGTAGACCGATGGCGCATGACCACCCCTCTCGGGGCGCAGACGGTGGGGACCAGGCCACTTCTTGCGCGGAACGGACGGAGCCCCGTCACGGAGATGCCGCGACGGCTCCCAGTTTCTGTGCAAGACGCCCCAGGCTGCCTCGGGGTGGGGGGGGGGAGGGGAGGCCGCCACCGTCCTCTGTGCCCGTCTGTGTCTGTCTCTCTGTCCCCCTCTCTCTCTCTCAGCAGCCCCCCTCTTTACGCCCTCCGGGGCACAGGAGCGAAGCGAGAAGGGGGCAGGGGGAGCCACGGCCCACAGGGTCTTTCCCACAGGTAACAAGCCTTCTCCTGAAATTCCTGTCTTGTCTTCTAAGCTAGGGAAGTGATCCTGTTTTCACCACCTTTCTGAGGGGAAGAGCTTACCCGCTCCTGATGACACATTCCCAGTCGGTGTTCACTGGAAGTGAGTGTCTCCCCCCACCTCAGACGCGCTGGGACACGTTTGAAGAGCCATCCGCGGCGGTGAGAGCCGGGTGGCGCAGCAGCCCGCAGAGCCCACGTCGGGGTCTGGCCTCTGCCCTGGGACACGGAAAGTCCCCTGCGGACTCAGCCTGGCGCTCGGGCCTGCGGCAGCTCCTGCAGGTGCACAGCGGCCCCGCCCCCGGGGAGGGCCACCAGCTTCCGACCTGTGTCCTCAGACACGGCTCCAACCCTGACTAAGGTGGGCGCTCCTTTGAGAAGCTAACAAAAAGGGCGAAGCCCAGTTATTTGCCTGGAAAGCAAAAAGCATTTGTACAGGAAGTTCTGCGCCCTGGGTCGGGGGTCGGGCCCCGCCAGGTGACAGGTGGGAGCCTGGGCTCCCCGGCCTCCAGGAGGGGGCCCTGCGGCCATCCATGCTCCCAGGCCCTGCGGTCCAGCCAGGACGCCAGGCCCAGGGCCCCGGTTCCCTGAGGACCCACCACGATCCGCAGGAAGCGCCGTACCAGGACTGGGGATGCGTCCCGCGGAAGCCACCAAGCCAGGCGGGGACCCGGGCTGTGGCCCTGAGGACCCAACTCTCACTGGTGTAGTGCTCACGGCGCGGGGGTGGGGTGGGGGGTCGCTGCCTGCCGCCCGCACAGCTTTATGATGCCGTGAAATGTACCGAGGAGAAGCCACAAGTCTGAGGTCACAGTAAACATGTTGTGAGAGGTGGTAATGAATCATGTGTCACTCCAGGTCCTCGGACGTGTCGTCGTGTCTCCTTCAAGAGCTCCCAGGGCGACCTCTCCCCGCACTTATCGGCACCACTGAGGAGGCGGGGTCACTCACTCAGCAGATGTTTCCAGGGGGACGGCCCTGCACCAGGAGCTGTTCGGGCGTGTGGCAGGGCAGCCAGGATGCAGGAAGAGAGGTGAGACCCACGGACATGGAGACGGTGTTTGGGGGCTCCTCCTGGCAGGGGTGAGGATGGAGGAAGGCGGACGCCAGTACAAGTCCGGGTGACCCAGCAGGACCGGGCAGGGGGGGGGATGGAGGAGGGTGGGCAGGGGTGAGGATGGAGGAGGGCGGGCGCCAGCACGGGTCCGGGTGACCCCAGCAGGACTGGGCAGGGGTGAGGATGGAGGAGGGCGGGCGCCAGCACGGGTCCGGGTGACCCCAGCAGGACTGGGCAGGGGTGAGGATGGAGGAGGGCGGGCGCCAGCACGGGTCCGGGTGACCCAGCAGGGCCGGGCAGGGGTGAGGATGGAGGAGGGCAGGCGCCAGCACGGGTCCAGGTGACCCCACAGGGCCGGGCAGGCAGGGACTCCGAGGGCTGCACTATGGCCTAGGACACGGCTCACCGGCCCAGATCCGCCCTAACACTTACGCCTGTGTCTTGCTCTCCGTCTGCCTCACCCCCTCTGAAGGTGAGCTCCCCAGGTATAGCGCCTGGGTGTGCAAGGCTCAGAGAGAGGTCAGCATGCACGTGGGCGCTTCCCAGTGTGAGCCGGGGGGGCGTGAGGGACATCGAGGGCCTCGCGGGTGGACCTGAGGCCTCAGGGTGATGGTGGGGAGCCCACTGGAGCCTGAGGGGCCCGAGGGCAGGACCCGGCGGCACGACAGCCAAAGGCCAGCCGTGAAGGAGATGAGAAGTCGGGGACAGGAGGGGCGTGCGGGGCCGGGAAAGACCGTGGTTGAAGAAGGGGTGATCTGATGGGTTGGCCACTGCCACAGACTCAAGAGGGTCACAGATGACCAGAAGAAAGAGAGAGACATGGGGCCCCAATCCAGAAGGAGGTGAGAGCAGACCGGGCAGGGCTGGTGGGCTGCCTGGGAGAGGGGGCGTTCTGTCTGGTGACTGCCTTCCCTGCGCTCATCGTGAGGGGAGGGTCCGGAGGGGGTTCCCTGTTCCCAGCAGGGCCCGTGCAAGCCCCGTGCAGGAGCCACCCTCACCACTTCTGTCTCAAGGGGGCAGCCGGGGCTGTGAGCCGGCGCCCAGGCGAACGCGGCGGAGGTGGGGCGCGGCCTGGGCCTCCGTGATCCGCCGCTCTGCGGCTCGCAGGTGCCGGCCCCAGAGCAGAGACAACCCTTGCTCGGTCCTGCTGAGCTGCCTCGCAGCACAATTCGCTTTCCATTGATTTTCTCTGCAAATAAATAGCATTTCTGCCTACGTTTAACTTGGTTAGAAAAGCATTTATAAGTCTGGGACTTAGGGATCCAACCATGTTTTATCAAGCGTTTCTGTGGGAACGTGTGGTCCAAGAGTGCAGGGGACACTTCGTGTGTAGGTTTGTAAACACAGGACTTCCTGGGCGGTAAGTGGTGAGGTGTGTCCGTCGGCGGCTCGCCTGTAAGCGGAGACGTCCCTGGAGACGTAACAACCTGGAGCCGAGCCCCGAACACACGTCCCCCCCCCCAGCGCCATGGGGGCCCCGCGGCGTGGGATAAGCCCTCCCCAGACCGCTCGCTCCCAACATGCGGAGGTCGCACAGGGTTTGAGAAAACAACGTGGAAACGTTACGTGGAAGCTAGAACGTGAAGGTCAAGTTACAGACCGGGCAGATGGCTTTAAAGCGGGCAGCCGAGACGCGGCCACCCCCAGGACGGGATCCGGGCGGGCCAGCTTGTGCCAACACCCAGGAGGCCAGGCCGAGGCCGGGCAGCCCTGGTCCACGGCACTCAGGCGGCGTGGCCATGACCGTGGATGGGGGGGTTCACGTCTCTCAAGTACCTGAGGGCCTGGGCGGTGACATCTAACGTTGGATCAGGAGAGGCAACACCAGACCCCGCAGCATTTTAAGGTTAACAACAGAGCCTGGAGTCAAGGCCGGAAGAAAGCCGCGTAGAACAGGACACCTCTCAGGTGAGCGCTGACCGTGTGTCACAGGCCACTTGGTGATTTAAAGGAACAAAAGTAGGCATGTGTGTGCACGTAAAAACGGTTGGGCCTCCCGATGGTTTAATT
Organism: Helogale parvula; assembly: GCA_004023845.1. Classification (NCBI taxonomy): domain Eukaryota; kingdom Metazoa; phylum Chordata; class Mammalia; order Carnivora; family Herpestidae; genus Helogale; species Helogale parvula. The sequence continues at coordinate 19,973 of PJEM01013138.1, forward strand.
CATGCTTCACGTCCTCCAGGGACCAAAAGTATTCACTTTTCCTTATAAAGAAAATCCCAAGGTAACAGCTTGTTCCAGAAACAGGCTCTACTGCCAGCAAGGAAAACCTTCACCTCTTTCAGAAGTTTACTGTCTTAAAACGTATGAGATATCAAAGCAAACCGTGTAAAACACAGCATGAGAGAACTCGTGTATGCCGCCGGCTGCGGGGCCGGGAACGTCACCCGGACGTGACAAAATTAACCTCCTGACCTTCAGGACGTTAAAGTCAGTTCTCCTAGCATGAAGCGTGGAAAGGAAGGAGACGCGGCATGGCGTGCCTCCCTGGCCTGGGATGCTCACCCACGATCAGCTTCACGGCCAGAAGTGGCCCGTGGACTCTGCGTGTGGCCCGCAGTGTCTCGGCGGCCGAGCCCCATGCCCCGCGCAGGCTGGGGCTCCCGTGACGTCCCGCGCAGCCCGGGGCCTCGCTGGCAGTGCTGACAGGCCGCCCGCCCCCTCGGCGCCAACCCAGCCGGGACGAACTATGCTAACAGCCGGTAGTGATAAACGTCCAGAGCATTCCCGAGAGCCAAGCATCGCTCTTAGCTCCTGCCCTGTACGTCCCACTCCGGACTTCAGCCCCTGCAGGGCGCCAGCACCGTTCTCCAGGTCACGGCGCTCAGGCAGCGGGCCGGCCAGGGTCACGTTCAGGCAGGGGCCCGCAGAGCCTGCCGCGGCCCTCCAGGCGAGGCTGGCTCCCCCAGAACGGAGACCCCGCCCTGAGCCCGGGCTTCCCAGCTCCCGGGCCTGAAGATGAAACACTAGCTCTCCATCCACTCTAAGTTAAAGAAGAACGTTAGTGGGCCGAACCGCCCGTGAAGCCCGTGCAGGGCGTGGCGCGCACACTGGGCGGTTTGTAAACACAAGGAGCCTGGGCACGGCTTCCCTCCCTCCACACGCGGTGCTTCGCGCTCTGGAGCGTCGGGGGCCTGCGCCAGGACAGACCCCCAGCCCGCCCGCGGCCTGCCCTCCCTCTCCGTCTGTAAGGGGCCAGGATGCAGCGTCCATAGTGACGTTTTCCAGGGACTTCATTGTCTTTTGGCAACCCCCACCCCTCAGACGGGCGCTGAGCGTTTTCCCTGCCCTGGAAACTCTGGCCGTGTGGACGCTGGGAGGGGACAGCATGTAAACAAGTTTCATTCCTTCTTAAACAGTAAGTCCCAGAAGGAAACCACAGAGACGTAAGAATTCAATCCCAGGCTCCTTCTCTTCCTCGAGCAAGAGGAAACATAACTTGGTCCTGCGTACTGAAGGATGACCAAGAAAACAGATCCTGACTGTGGAAAAACTCAAATTAACTTAATAGCATCAAGATGACTTTAATACAGAAATGGATGGCTCTATCGAATACGGGGAAACAGTCAAACGATCAGACGGAAAGGAAAAAAAACGATGTGGAACTGAAAACCAGAAATGACAGTCACCCCTACCGTGCGCTCCAGGGACGTCACCAGAGGACGCACAGGCCGGAAAGTTCACTGAGGAAGTTGCCACTTAGGTTTGGGGGAAAATGTCACGTCATAAGCCTTGGAACACAGCAAAAGGGAACCTTAATATGCAAACTGCACGTAAATTTATAGAAGCCGATACGCCCTACGGCAGCTGCGGGCCTGGACAGAAGGCCAGAAGGAACACTGCACGTGTGTCTACGCCGCTCCCGGGCGAAGCGTCAGGACGTGGGGGGAGGTCAGAGGTGCCCCAGAGGCCTCGGTCCCAGGCTCAGCGGGGAGACCCCCACAGGCCCCACATCTCTCCGGCCGCACGTTCCCACGCCAACAAACCCCTCCGTTTTATTACTTTTCTCCCAGGGGTCAGAGCTGGAAGAGGATGAAAATTAACTGGAAAACTGTGAGCGTGTTTTAGGCAAATACTAGTCCGCCCTTTTCTCCTCTTCCCTTTGAGCAAACAGAGGCAGGAAAAGACCTTGCGGACAGGACCGGGCCTCCTGGACGACCAGGGCGTCCTTGCCCGCAGCGCGCTGCCCTGCCTGCTCACCTCCAGTCACCATTGCTGAGTTTCTAGAACTTATCCCAGTGGAGAAACGACGGTGTCACCTGATACGTACCACTCACATCAGAACGGAGACTTCGGGGGAAATCACATGAGCTTCCAGATCCCAAGCCCGGCCCCGCCCTTCCCAGAGTCCCAGTGACCCTGGGCTCTAACGTAAGGCCGCCTGACCTGCCCCAGGGAGCAAGTAAGGGGCTCACGTGTCCCCTGGACTCCTGGGTCTCCTGGTTAGTGAATCAACTCAGGGTTAGCGATCTGGCCATCGGGGGGATGCAGAGGCACTGATGTCGGCTAGGGTGTCCTTCTCAAAGAAGCTCATAAAGATCAAGGTCTGCCCGAGGTAATTCCTACCCCAATAAAACCCCAGAGTGCCCATGATGATGCCCTCAACCCTCAGCGAGACCGACTCCTCAAACCTGTGCCCGGGCGCGGACATCAGCTGCTGGGGAACAAGGAGCCTTTTGTGAAGACGGTGGCAGGAAACACCACCCTCCGGACGGTTTTCTTTCTCTTGTGCACACACACCCCTTTCATACCGGTGCCAGGGACTGGAGCCGCGCGCGGTGTCCCCTCACTCTGCTCTAAAACAGAACCTGCTCTCGGCTCTGAGCCTCCCTCGACCCCAACACCCGGTCACCAGCGGCTGTGGACTCCGGAGGGAAGCCCACACACCCGGCCGCTGATCTGATTGGTTACTTTCGTGGGGGAAAAAAAAGATGCCAAACTTCACTTCTGGATCCCCCGGTGGTGTTACAAAAATGAACCGAAGTCCCTGCCTTTTCTGGAGTGTGACTCTCCCATCTCTGAGTTCCCATGCGGACGCGACAGGCAGAGCCGAACGTCCCTCCCCAGCCCTGGGCTGCGCGCAAACCCACGAAGGTCTCCGCGGGGCAGCCCCGTCCCCTTGGGAAGCCGGGGTGCGCGCGGCGGCGGGGCGGGGAGCAGGTGCACTCCCGGGCCGGGCCTTCGCAAGCCCGAGGGGCACCCTCGGTGAGCCACTCCCGGCCGCGGCGGGGTCCCCAGGACCCGCACCCACCCCGGGTCACAGCGGGGTCCCCAGGGCTCGCCCCCCCCCCGCCGCCTCCCAGCCACAGCTGGGTCCCCAGAGCTCGCCCCACCCCGGCCGCAGCGGGGTCCCCAGAGCTCGCCCCCTCCCCCGGCCGCAGCAGGGTCCCCAGGGCCCGCACCCCCCGCACCCCCGCGGCGGGCGGCACTCACGTATCTGTGCACGAGCGTCCGCACCAGGCTGCAGTCCATGGCTCCTCCGGCCGCGCCCGCCGCGCTCAGCGCCCCCACGCCGGGCTCGGCGCGCCCATGGGCCCGGGCCCGAGTGCGGCCGCGCGCCCCCGACCCGGTCACGGCCTGGGCGCGCCGTGCGGAGCTGGGGGCGGCCGCGGCCCCTCCGCGCTCATGCCCGGCCCGGCCCGGGGTGGCGGCTCGGGGCCCGGGGTGACGGCGGGGGCTGCGGGCCGGGAGCGAGGAGGCGCGGACCGTGTGCTCCGCTTCTGCGCTCGCCGCTGCTCTGCTCTGCTCGGCGCCACTCGGCCCCTCCTCTCCCCTGCTCCGCGCCGCTCCGCTCCCCGGCTCCTCCCCTCCCGTCCCTGCCCCCCTCCCCCGCCCGCCGCCCCTCTCGGCCCTGCCTCCGGCCGCCCGGCCCCGGCGCGCGCGTCACGAGCGCGAGTGAGCATGCGCCCCGCGGCCCCCGCCCCGCACACCCGCCCCCGCTCTCCGCGCGCGCGCGCCCGGGGCCCGCCCTCCGCGTGCCCGGCCCCGGCCCGCCCCCTGGGGGCGCAGGCGGCGCGAGGACCCCGGGGCGGGGACGACTCCCTGTTGCTTCTGCCTCCCGGGCCGCCCTGCGGAAGCCTCGCCGGCGCCCCCCCCCCCACACTTGTGTCTCCCTCCGGAAGCCCCTACAGAGGGCCTGGGACCGGCCATCAGGGTCTGGGTCGCGCCCTGGGACCGTCCCCACGCGTGGCCGCTCCTGCTTTGCCGGTGACACAAGGGGCAGAGTCCTGCTTCAGGTGGCTGCCCAGCTTCTCTCAGCCTTTGTGGCCTGGGGTGAGGGTGAGCACCGGGCCTGGCTACCGAGACCCTTCCCCTCGGAGGCCCCTTCCCTCCCTCGCCCTCCCCTCCAGGCCTTAGGTCTCCAGGGTTCTGACAGTGGAAACCTCCAGGGTCTTGACAGTGGAAACCCTGCCAGCCAGGCGGGGCGAGGGGCCAGAATCGTTCCCAAACCTGTTATACCAGCTGCCAGCCTGATGTGCCACCCTCGCCCGGTACGGCCGGTCCAGTGCCTGCCCTGTTTTGACCCGGCCGGGAGGCAGGACTCAGGGAGGCCAAGCCTGACCCCAGGGCCTCCAGGTCCCCGTGGCACCGCGCCTGGTGCCTGTGGCTCTGAGCCAGACAGAACTGCGCCATCGACCAACACCGTGTCTGTTCTGTTTCCCTTCTCCAGCCCCGCAGTCGGCCTGGCGGTCACCGACGTCCCTCGCTCCCTCTTCTCTTCCTGCCGCCCCTCGGTCACCATCGTGGCCTCTGAGGGGCAGCGGCCCTGCCCTGGGAGGCCTGCAGGGCTGTGACCGCCCTCCTGGCTGCCGGCGGGAGAGAGGCCGCTGTGCGCTTGCTGGCCGAGGTGCGGACGAGCAGAAGTGGGGCCAGCTTCCTGGTGGTAGTGACCGCGCTCCCGGACTCTGAACTACTTTCCTTTCGAAAAACACTCCGGGTTTTGGTCAACTAACACGTGGATTCTCCACATTGCAGGCAAACGGCTCTCTGCCCTTCTGTCCTGCCCTGTGCCCAGGAGGCCAATGGCCGTCCTCACTGGACCTTCACCAGCAGGACAGCCCTCTGTGGCTGAAGTGGGCCAAGAGCCTGGGCGCCCCCCTCCCCGCCGGGCCTCTACCTGGGCCGTGTCCGTGCCCCCCTGTGAGGACAGGACTTGTAGGCCCTCCTGTTCCGTTCTGGCCACTGGTGTCAGGTCCAAGAACAACTCTCCTGCCTCTTCAGGCTGCGGGGCTGTCCCTGGGCGACAGCGCCCCTGGCGGGGTCACAGAGCCACCACGGGGCCACGGAAAACGTCCCTCCCTCACACCCTCGCCTAAGTCTCCCGAGGCCCCAGCCTCCTGCCAGGGCTTTGATGCCTGAGTCAGATTTTGACTCGCCTTCCACCTTGCAAAAGGTGGAATCTGGATGGAGGGTGTGCGGGCACAGGCAGGGGTCACGCAGGGCTGCTGGTGAAGGCTGCCCGTCTCTCAGGAGTGTCTGTTTCAGTCAACACGTGCCCTCTGTCCCCCAGGGTTGCGCCCCTGCATGCCAAGGGGCAAAGGGCAGTTCCTATAAGCCATTCCTCCGGTGACTGCTTCAAAACACCTCTAAGCCAGCAGATCCTGCTGTGGGGAAATGGCTGGTCGTAAAAAGGCACCTAAAGAGGAAATCCTTCCATTCTGGTTTGGTCCTATGTCCCAGACAGGACTCTCTCTTTTCTGGCCGGATCCTGTGTCCCGGACAGGGTCCTCTCCCTTCTGGCTGGGTCCTGTGTCCCGGACAGGGTCCTCTCCCTTCTGGCCGGGTCCTGTGTCCCGGACAGGAGGTCGCTTGAGGAATGTCCTCCCTGTGGGGATGGCAGCACAGGGAGATGGGAGGAGGCCTGGGTCTCTGATGACACCGTTAGGCCATTAATCAATCCTGCTGCAGCTGTGAGCATCTTAATTTAAAACCTATGGAAACAGATTGGTTCGGACTCTATGAAAGTAACAAGACCCGGCTGCCCTGTGAGCCAGGTGAGCACCTCCTCATGACGAGCCTCGGCACCGTCATGAACTTCAGCGATGAGTGTTTCTTTCTCAGGACTCGGTTTGGTCGGACAGCTCCTCGGCGCAGCCTGGTGCTGACGGGGACTTCACACACCTGCATTCCCTGGGGGCCTCCGCTGGGCCTGGAAGGTTCCAGAAGGTTCCAAGACTTCAGTCACGTCCAGCGTCTCAGCCTGGGGGATGAAGAGCTGGGAGCAGGCTGACCTCTGTCGCTCCACACGGTTTCTCATCAGTGGTGTGGCCTCTTCTTCCTTACGCGGCGGCTGGATCCCAAGAGGGCCAAAGCGGATGCTACACGGCCCTGAGAGCCTGGACTCGGAGGTCCCGACACCGCTTCTGCCGCATTCTCTCAGGGAAAGTAGGTTCCAAGGCCACCGCAGCTCCAAGGAAAGGGGTAGACTAGGTTTCCCAACGCGGTGGGGGGCGGGCCTGGCAGCAAGAGAGGACAGACCCGTGTGTGGTCATCTTGGAAATCTTGCGCACAGACCAACTTAAAGAGTCGTAGGAAGTGTTGCCAGGTTCACGGCCAGTCCCGAGTGAACGGGCGGTGGGGGTTCTTGGTTCACACCGGGGGGAGAGAGGCGGGGACTCCGGTTGGGGGGGCTAAGTCCTGTGCGCACCCCTGTCCGGTGGAGGGTCATTAGACGGTCAGCTTAGGCCTGGGTTTAGTGCAGACCCCTGACCGCTGACTGGTGAGTGTCCAGGGGTTTGGAGTGGTCGTACTCGGCGTCAGGTGCTAGGGGCCCGCAGCGTGGCTGCCTCACCGGGGCGGAGGGCTGTGCGGTGAGAGCGAGGACCAAGCAGGATGCAAACGGCAGGACGTAAATCACCCTGGGCTCGCCTCTGGATGCTCACCCGCACCTGCGCGCGGACTTGCGGACACCCGCTCTCCGCCCCTCCCTCCTCCTCGGAGAAGCCGCGGATCTGGAATTCATCGACTATGAGAAAAAGACTTTGGGGGAAATCAGAATAAGCAGGGGGGCGAGAAAGTGGAGCCTTGCAGTAAGATGGCTTAGAAGCCTGACCGTCGTCTCAAAGGATGAAGCTGCAGGCAAAGCTGGTGGCTAAAATGCAGGACCAGAAAGCGTAAGATGTTCATGCGTCCTGTTCATGTGGGAGGAAGGGCAGGCGCCCTTCGTTGGGGGCTGTGGCCTCCTCGGTGAGCAGCCTTGCCCCTCCAAGCTGCTGGAACATTCTGTGTCCCTCTCCCAGGCCACTGTCCCTGCAGGCCCGAGTGTGTGGGCGCCGTCTTCCCGTCGATTGGTCCCAGGATTCCCCAGCAGCAGAAAGCCACGGGCTCCCTCTGGCCTCCCTCATCCATGTTGTCTGGAATCTTCCACGGCAACCCCACTTGGTCCCACAGACCTGCTCGTCCTGTGGAGTCACACTGCCGTCCCCGCACCGTCCGCGGCTCCCTCTGTTACTAGTCACCCGCTCCCTTGGTACTTTAAATGGTACCAACTCAGCATAACTTCGTTATTTGTCCAAAAGCCCTGGTTGTCGACTAAAATCACCCAGGAGATTTTTTGTTGTTGGAGAGTCCCTGGGACCCCTCCCCCCAGTCCCGACACTTTGAGTCCATTGGTCCAGAGTGGGGTCCCAGCATCAGTGGTTTGGGATCTGCTGGTCTGGATGTCCGTCTGCCTGCCAGGACCTCTGTCACCGATCCTTCTGCAGCCCCGGGCACAGCATGGTCCCTTGTACAAAGCAGGCGCTCAGCGAAAGTGAAGAGGTGCATGTTCCTACGCCGCTCTTTCGGCCACGGAGCACTCGCGGAGCACTCGCGGAGCAGGGTGCAGGGCGGGTACAAAGTTCGGGCATGTGCAGACACCTGTGTGCTCAGAGCGGGCGGCCCGCGAGCGCTGCTGTGGAGAGCGAGGTCCTGGGTTCGAACGTGACTGAGGTCGCCTCCCCCGGCCAGGCTCTGCCATCCCCTTCTCACGGTGTCCAGTGTCCCCATGCCTGGGAGGAGCCGGTGACACAGTGGCTCCACGTGACTCCAGAGAGTCAAGTCGAACTCGGTCAGTACACGGAATCCAAAAATGGGTTCGTTATCCATTCTTATCATTGTTAACACGTTCATCATCATTCTTAATCCAAAACACATGGATGGTATGAGTGCCAGTTGAAAGAATGATCAAGATTTCGACTTCTGGGTGATGCTGTCGTGAGCTCTGCCAAGTCCTGGGAGTCCTGCGCTCACAGGGTCTGCTGCAGGGTCCCCGCACCCACCCGTGCCGAGAGCCACCTGCTCTCTGACTCCTGTCTTGACGTCTCTGTCTCCACTGTCACTCTGGGCCTTTTTCTTAGGCTTTCCTCCTGCAGGCGTGCAGACACTGGTGAGGAGTGAGCCTCGGAGGCTCCGGCGGGGTCTCTGGGCCCTGACCCTCCTCTCGCCCCGGGTGCTCAGTGCGCCGCTGGGACCCCACTTGACACCTGCTGGGGCTGCCAGGCCAGGGGGTCACCCGCCCCAAAGTGAGCCTGAGCTCGGTATGTTTGCTTCCCAACTCCCCATCTTCTCCAGCTGTCTCTTAGTGAAAAAAGACGTAAAAGGAAAAGATGCTAAGACTCATTTTCTCTTTCCTTATTTATTTTCTACACTCTGCTCCCCGCCCCCCATTGTTGCTGTTTTTTTCTAAAGAGATCAATTATTTTAATTCCAGTTTTCTTTCGGGGGAAAAAAAAAAGCCAAGTCTGTGGGGCTTAACGTGACCAGCAAAGCCGTGAACAACTTCCCGTCCCCCTTCATTGGAACTGGAGCCTTAAAACACCGTCGTCTCCACCAACAGAAACAAAATCCGAGTCTTGACATCGGAGCTGGACACTAATCCGGGCGGGGCACCCCTCGGGGCACTGGCACTGCCCACCGGGCTCCCCGCCGGCACGGACCGCGTCTCCGCGTCTGGACTGGCGGGCGCGAGTCCGGAGCCTGGGGGCTGCTTTCTCCTGTTCTCGCTTCCCGCAAAGGAAAGGTGAGACGGTTTTCCTTCAGGTGTCATTTACCCAGCCTGACCTATGAGAACGTCTCCTCAGTTCCCACTGGAGGGAATCTGATCTTAAACAAAGAGCCAAAAATAAAATACGTATTTGCAGATATGTAACTTAACAGTTTGAAGACATGATGCTAAGTAAAATAAGCTAAGCACGAGAGGACACATCGTGTATGACCGAGGTGCCTGGAAAGGTCCTCGCTGTAGAGGCAGAAAGGCAGACAGGCGGACAGGAGCACAGAGGACAGGCGGACTGAGGACAGGCGGACAGGAGCACAGAGGACAGGCGGACTGAGGACAGGTGGACAGGAACACAGAGGACAGGCGGACTGAGGACAGGCGGACAGGAGGACAGGCGAACAGGCAGATAGGAGGACAGGCAGACAGAGGACTGGAGGACAGGCAGAGAGTTGTTCCGGGGGGCGGGCTCGAGTTTCTGTCCGGACGGGGCGGTGGTTTGAGGGCGAAGGGGCTTGGGCTCTGCCCGCAGAGGCTCATCTCCCCACCTGCAGTTCCCTGGGCTTCCTCGCTCCCCCGACGGCCGGGATGGGACGAGGCTGGGCTTTGGAAAGTAAATGATACGAAAGTGTGACCCGACCGAGCACGCAGGTCAGCATCAGGTAGCAGAGGGGACGAGGCTAAATGTCACGGTTTGTGTCATGTGGCCCGTGCTAAAGGCCCTGAGCAAGTGTCAACCTTCTTTCCCTGCGGCTTGGTCCCCTCTGGGGGATGCCTGGCCTTCGTCCCGGCTTGCTGCGTCCAGGGAGGAGACCCGAAGGGGCCCAGCACCGTCCCTGGCGACTCCGTGTTTTGGTAACTCGGAGCCCTGCCCGCCTCGCAGCCTGGACGCCCGCCCTGCACCACCAGTGTTGCCCCGGGCCCCTCCACCCGTGACCTCTGTACCATCACGCGACCTGGCCGTCGAGCGGGGCCTCCTCGGCACCCACGACGGGGCCCTTGCGTGGGAGACGTGTGCACGTCTGAGAGGCTGACCCCCTGGCCGAGAGCCGCTGCCCGGAACAAAGCAGGACACCTCTGGGCAGCACCTGCCAACAGGGTGGAAGATGCGTGCGGGTCCGGGGCTGTCTGTGGGCAGTGTTCACACCCGGGACAGCGGTCCCGCCGCCTCGGCCTCGGACCCGAGTCTCCTGAGGCGGGAGCACAGGCCGGGCCGGAAACAACTCGCACCCGGGAGCAGAAGAGGAAAGGCAAGGAACGGTCGGTTGGTCTTCCTAACCCGGAGGTGGTGCATCGAAAGTTTGTTTTCCATGTTGCAGTAGGACGTTGTTTATGAGGAAAATGTATTTTACTTTGACTCAATGACGTGCGTCTGCATGGCTTTCAAACCAAGCAAGCGCCTGCCTGCGGCAGGAACCAGACGCCTCAACTTCAAACCCTTCCCTGCAGAGTCACCGATGCCCTTGGCTTCTTCCTCCCTGATTGCCTCACATTTGTAAATGATGTGCTTATAATCTATTATTCTTTATTCTGGAAGGCATCGATTGATTTCTTCCTAGAGGAGACCACGCGCTCACCTCTTTTCTGCAGCTACGAACACCTCCCTCCCCCGCCCCCTCCCCCCACCGTGGATGGGTGTCTGCGTGTGAGCACCGTGGCACTCCGCGTGAGCCGGGACCACCGCTGCCTCCCCGACAGTCGCCACTCCTTCCGGCCCCTCATTTTCTTGATCCTTCAGACACAGGAAAACCTCGGTTTGTGAGCACAACTTGGAAACACGCTTGTCATCCAGAGCAGTCGTGTGTCAAAGCGAGTTTCAAGCACCATTGGCTCAGTCACAAGTCACTCGCCACCCGGGGTCCGCTTGCCACTGATTGCAGCTCTGACAAAGTAGCAAAGCGTCCGTGTGAGCAAACACACCCGGTCCCAGCCGGAGACGCCCGCCTGTGGCGCAGGGCGCCCTGTGCTAACCCGACGGTGGCCTCGATTCACCCGTCCCGGAAGGCCGTCCACCGCTAGTCCGGATCCCGCACCTCCTCTAGTGATGTGTCCTTTATTTTGGTGGAATATATCCTCCAGTAGATTCCGGAACAGGGCGTGGAAAGTGAATGTCACAACAAGTGTTGTCTCCGATGCAATACCTACCTGATGGGTGATTTGGCCGAGTACAGGGTTGTAGGTGGGAAGCGCCTGTGATTGTGGTCCTGGAGCCGCGGCCCAGTTTGCCCGTGACCTCGCTGAGAAGGCCCTGGCGCTGGTGACCGCGCTGTGACTTCCCCAGAGCCTCGAGTGGCCACATTCTGGCACGAGGCCAAGGCCGAGCTGGGTCCTCCAGCCCCTGGGAGATCCCTGCCGCTACGCATAACTTGAAAGAAATAGTCAAGAGAGCTCAAACCGATAGTTTTATTTTTTTACATTTATTTATTTTTGAGAGACAGAGAGAGACAGATTGTGAACAGGGGAGGGTCAGAGAGAGGGAGACACAGAATCCAAAGCAGGTCCCAGGCTCTGAGCTGTCAGCACAGAGCCCGACGTGGGGCTCAAACCCACGAACCGTGAGATCCTGACCTGAGCTGAAGCCAGAAGCTCCACTGCCTGAGCCCCCCAGGCGCCCCTCAAACGGTAGCTTCAAACCGCTCCTGGTTAAGGAAGTTCTGCTGAGTGATTTGGTGGCCACGAGGCGCGGATGCGGCTTTCCGTCGGTGAGATCACAGGCGGCACGGCATCATTGGCTATAATGACGACCCATCTTTAACATCTCTTCATACTTGCTTTATTATTTGTGTGTTCTTGGACCGTAGGTGGTCAGGCTGGAGTTTGAACAAAATAAGATAATGTATCCAAAGAACAATGCTGAAGGCGGAAGAATGGTGGCAGAGTCTTACTCTTTTCAAATCCCAGCCTTAAAACAGAGCAGCCGCGTAGCCAAACCAGAGACCCGGGTGCCAGGCATCCCCGTGAGCCCTAGAACACGAGTGGGTGTGGAGGGGACGCCGTGGCCCCATGGACCCTGGGACGTGGCAGGTCAGCCACTTAGAAGAACAGTCAGGCCCACAGCACGTGACCGTTTCTTAGATGATTTCTTACTTGCGAAACCTTACTCTAATTAAGCACCCTCGTTACAAATAATAAATATAGTTAGTTTCAACCAGTGAGTTTTCATTATAAATTATTTCCTAAAAGTTGCCTCCCGTTTTAAAATAGAAGGTATAAATGGGGAGAGGTTCCCAGTTCGGGCCTGGGATGATCCGGTTCTGGGCTAACAAAGCAGGAAGCACTCGGTGCGGCTCGTTGGTGGTTCGTCCCTGAGGGAAAGGGAGTGTCTGGAGTATCTGTGCGTCTAGAGAGGCTGTGACGGTGGGTGTTTTCCCCCCTCTACTTTGGAAGCCTTCAGAGAATGAGCCAGACCTCCAGGATCCTGAGCAAACCCCTTCCAGGTCCTGCCGGCTGGGCTAAGAATCAAAATGACAAGGGCCAATGAACAGGGGAAAATCACTCGTAATAGGTGTGAGTATGAGGAGTCCGCACGGACCTGGAAAATCCGAAGACAGTCGGGCGGATGGAGGTGTGCACATCACTGGGAACTGGGGCTCCGGGTCCGCGGGAGAAGGAGTTCCCCTCGCAGGGCAGAGAGGGGGCAGACGTGGGTGACTAAGTGTCTGTCCTGCTGTGCGGATCACCCGGATTACCCCGCTGCGAGCCCCTGCTCTGGGAAAGGCCCCTGTGCAGCTAAGGGCACAGAGGCTCCCCCTGAGCCCGTGGTGTTGCGGTGCCACGGCGGCCCCGGGTCGGCCTGCCCTTGGCCCGCACCCCGAGGCGGTCCAGGAGCCTGATGTGAAGTCAGCCTTTAAGAGAACAATACATTATTTTTGCTCCCTCTCCGATAAAATTAGAAACTTAATTAAAGTGTCGTCAGGCGCGGCCGGACTCCACATCCCCGACCTGAAACAGGGACAGCACTAACCTACTGCACGCGGAACCTTGGCCTCCGAAGCCTTCACGACCTGCCCAGCTGCCAGGGGACGTCTGCCAGGCGGGAAGGCGACGCGGAAAATGCCGTCTGTCTCGTGGTAACACTCCCGCGTCCGGCAGGCACCACATGGGTCTGGGGGCCTCACCCCACACCCTGTCTCCCGCCCTCTCGGCAGCAGAGCCGGGACCTGTCTCACGTCTGTGGGGCCGTCGCACTAGCTGTGCTGTCACCGGTTTGGGCTCTGATTTTCCATCGATCAGAATTCCACCTGGAGTAAAAATGGAAAAAGAAAAAAACTAGCCTCTTGTCTTTCTCTTGAGGATTTGGAAACAGAGAGGACAGACCAGAGCGAGACGCAGCCGTGGGGGCCATCGGCCAGGACGGAAGCCGGCTCAGAACCTCGAGGCGCTCGCACACCAGCAGCCGAGGTCCCCATGCATGCCTTTGGTCTCTGCCCTGCCTCCCCTTCCCTGCCTTCCTGCTCTTCCCACCCCTGCTCGCCCGCCTGCGGTGCCCGGGAGCCGGGAGCCGGGAGCCAGGAGCAGCTGCATGAGGAGAAGCGGCCCCTCTTGCTCCTCACCTGCGGCAGCACCGACACCGCCGAGAGCCCACGATGGCAGAGGAAGGAGGTGCTGACGGTGCGGTGGCCTTCTGGTCCCGCCGTCTCACGTGGCTGCCGGGGGTCTATTTTTAAACCTTATTGTTTGTTGTAATACAATTATGAAGTAATTTTACCTTTGTGAATTTTACTGTAAAGAATTTGATCCTATCCCCCAAAGTATGGTTGCTTTATTCACAATTAAATATTAATTTGATCTCCTTGCTTTTTTTAGCTTATTTATTTTTGAGAGAGAGAGAGAGAGAAAGTGTGTGTGTGTGTGTGCGCGCGCGCATGTGTATGAGCAGGGGAGAGGCAGAGAGATGGGGAGAGAGAGAGTCCCAAGCAGGCTCCACACGGTGAGCACAGAACCCTACACGGGGCTGAATGCCACCAACTGTGAGATCGTGACCTGGGCTGAAATCAAGAGTCGGAGGCTTAGCTGACTGAGGCGCCCCATCTCAGTGCTTTGTGTTGACTGAGACCTGACTTTTCCGTCTCGTTTCCACTGGCTCTCACAATCTGCTGGCCCCACGTACGTAGCCGTTTCCTTCCTGTCACTGACCTCCACCCACCGGACGCTGGGCAAACCGCCGCCCGTGGAGCAGAGGTGGCCCGGTCCCTGCTCGGCACCCGCTCCTTTCTCTGGGGCTGCGGGAGGCAGAGTCATGGCCAAGGCGTGCTGGGCTCCCCCCCACCCCCCCGCCCGTGTTGTGTTCTCTCTGCAGCCTTGGGCGTGCTTGGCTCTCGCTCCTGTGACCGTGTCCTGGCACGTTGCAATGGCAAAGGGATTTTGCTGATGTAATTAGGGTCCCTAATCAGTTGGCTTGAAGTGAGTCAAAAGGAGACCGTGCGGGAGGGCCTGGATGAAGGGCAGAAGTCGGAGAGATTGGAAGCAGCAGGCACGCTTCTGTTGGTCCTCAGGGGCCGACCGCCAATGCGGTGGCAAGTGCCACACGGCAGGGGACACAGGCGGCCCCCCGCTCCGGACAGCGGACCCCACCAGCCAGTGCGGGGGACCATCCCACGCATCCCAGTCGAAAGGTCTCGAGTAGGGGGTTGGTGTCGGCGCAATATCTCTAGAAAAGAAGATGGACAAGACGAACAAGACAGACAAGACAGATGAGACAGACAACGTGGAGGGTGGTATAGCCACGTTTTACTTAGATGGCCAGGGTCTTATATACCATGGGGTGATGACATCATTTCTTTAATGGTTATATAGCTCAAGATTTTTGAAGTAAAGACGTGCTCCGGAAAAGGTCATTTTTATCAGGACAGTAGTAAATAAAAGGAACAATCAAGTCTTTACAAGGGAGGGATTCCCTAATAATAGTCTGGCTCCAAGCGGAAGATGAGCCAGAAGATGAGCCTGAAGAATTCTATGAGGAGATTTACATTCCGTAAGGTCCCTCATCAGTGATGCAGGGGCAGGATGCTTATCCTTTAATAAGCAAATTTTTGGCAGAGGTTTGCATTAACTCCCTATACCAAACAAAGAACTAGAAAACAAAGCAAGGGGAGGGCTGGAGCCACTGACCGAACCAAGTTGATTCAAAGCCTAAAAGCACAAGTCTCTTTACAAAGCAGTGAGAAAATCATAGGATGAACAGAAGCCACATGTGCGGCCCAGGAGGTCAAATTTTGTTTGAGGGTAACTTTTGCCTCCTGGGCCCCAACAGGCCAGGGCGACACACAGGGAGCAAGGGACAGAGTGAGGCGGCAAGCCGCCCAGAGCCTCAGGCGGGAGCCCCGCCCCCGCGGCACCTCCCTACCAAGCTCCGACACCCTGAGCAGAGGTGCCTGCTGCCGTCCTCGGCCCCCCGCCCACAGACACCGGGAGGTAAGCGTGTGCGGTTTAGGTGCCTGCGTCTGGATAGTGTGTCCCGTGCAGCAGGGGCCTGACGCGGATGCCCAGGGCACCCGTGTCGTCTCCGTGGCGGTGGGCCCCTGGTCACGTGCCGCTGTCTGCAGGGCTTCTGCGACGTTCCTCTACTTCTGGCAGTGGCAGCGCCTGGGCAGTACGGCCCTGGGCACGCGGAAGCTGGAAAGGAGGGCCGGCTTGGACAACAGTTCTGGAGTCTTCCAGGTCTCCCCCTTTCCCCTCCCCCGCCCCCCTGCAGAGGCCCAGCCCACACGCAGCCCTGAGAGCCCCCCGCCGCCCCCCCTTGGCACTCCGCCAGTCTGGGGCTTCCCCCGTTGGGACGTCCCACCGTGTGTGGTCTTGGATGCCAGACACTTCCCGGCACCCGTCAGGTGCGGCCCTTCTCGGCCGCGTTCCTGCCAGCGCCTGGGGTGGAGGGGCCCTGGCCGGGCGCTGAGCACAGCGGGATCTCTGACCACAGATTGGGGGACGGCCTTTCTTCTCTCTGCTGCCCAGGGCAGCCAGGGGCTGGTACTCAACCGTCCTTGTGACTTTCTCCTCGAACAAGCACCCCACGGGCAGAGGACGTGTTTGCGGACGGGCCGCTGCGACCCCGGGCCTGCGGCGGGTCACCAGCCCCCTGCTGCGGGTCTCTGCCCCTGGCCGGCCTCCGAGCCCGGCTGCGCAGCCTCCCCCGGCCCTGTGAGCCCGGCCTCATGGCAATGGCCCCCCTCACCCTGCGCGGGACAGAACGGTTCCCGCCGGCAGCCCCGGGGGTGTCGCCGCTGACTGTTTCTCCAGGAAACAGCTATGGCTTCCATGGCAAAAAATTAACCCCAGAGCCAGACTGCTGGGTTCAAATCCTGGTCGGCCGCATGCTCACTTCAGGACGTGGAAGGCTGCAGGAGCTCCCTGGGGCTTGTCTGCCCAAGGGGGGGGGCGGTGACAGTCCCTGCGTCACGGCGGCTGAGGGATTCCTGACTGACACACGTGGAGCTCCTGGAACAGCGCCGTTATGCATTTGCTATGATTTCGTCCTATTCTGACTCCAGACAGTGTTATTTTATGTACTATCCTGACCTCCCAAACTAAATTGTGGGGTCCCCAGGGTCAGAGGCCATCCAGCTTCCACTCCCCAGAGCACCAGGCACGGAAGGGGCTCATGGCGCAGGGTCAGGGGGCCCACGGCCATGTGTACTTCCCAAACCGGAAGGCGGCTTCTGCCCTGGCACCGCAGGTCTTATGGGGTGGGGAGGCGTCTCTAGAAGAGAAGGTCACCGTTGTCGGCGCTGCGTGCTCACCTACCATGCGTGCTCACCTACCGTGCGTGCTCACCTGCTGTGCGTGCTCACCTGCTGTGCGTGCTCACCTGCCGTGCGTGCTCACCTGCCGTGCGTGCTCACCTACTGTGCGTGCTCACCTGCTGTGCGTGCTCACCTGCTATGCGTGCTCACCTGCTGTGCGTGCTCACCTGCTGGGCACACCCGTCAGCCGTGTGTGCGTGCCTATCGCGTGTGCCCCCATCATGTGTGCACAGCACACTTCATTCCAGAAAGAGGCTCTGGGTTCTGATGACTCCAGCCTGCGTGTGCTGCCTTCCAGCAGGGACCTGACGGGGACAGTTACTCTGTGTTACTTCCTGCCACCCAGCCTTGGGGAGATAAAGTTTCTGTTCCTCCTTACAACACAGGGAGCCTGTATATATATATATATATATATATATATAGAGAGAGAGAGAGAGAGAGAGAGAGAGCGCGAGAGAGAGGAACTCGAAGTATGTAACCCCAGCCGAGGGCACGGAGAGCAGCAGTCATGCCGCGTCAGATGCGCCAGCGTGTACTCACACTATGCACCCTGAATACAGAGCTTGTGGCCAGAACAGAACGAGGAAATTAAAGGACTCCAGGTAATAAACGAATAAAATGGTGAAATAGGTACACTGAAAGACAGTAGTTGCTGACATACTCCAAGAATGGTTTGGGACGGCTTGAGATGGGCTGGGCTGGGTTGGGATGGACTTGTTGGGTTGGGTTGAGATGGAGATGGGGATGGAATTAGACGGGGTGGAATGAGTTGGATGAGGATGGGCTGGCGCTGAATGGCAGGGGTTGGGATGGAATCAGCTGGGCTGGGAAGGGGTGGGTTGGGAGGGGGTGGGCTGGGAGGGGTTGGGTTGGGAGGGGCTGGGCTGGGGGGGGGTGGGGTGCGATGGGTTGGATCTGGTCGGGATGGAAGAGAAGAGGAGGGGAGGGGAGGTTTATCCACACCTGACATGAAATTCAGATTGCATGAAGTGGGCTAAAATTTTGGTGTCTTTTCCTGTCATGCAACTTATTTGGGACACAAACAAATAGGAATGCATTATTAACCAGCCGGCAGACCGCAGAGAGCACAGATGGCTGGACTGTTAAGAGCTACATGCATTAATCATGAAGCATTTTTAATCTCTTGGTCTCGCTTACATAATGACAGGACAAGTTATGTTTTCTGGTAAATTTACCCTTAAGCTATAGATGAAGTGAAACTTAAGTGAGGATTTCTGAGACAGAACTCTTTAATTCAAATCAACTTAATAAAATAAATACAGCAAATGAAAATGGTTTTCTTTTAAGTTTCCGTTAAATGCTACAATAAACTTCTTATAAGGAGCCAATTCAATAAACAAGTAAATACAAAAATAAGCAATGATATAAAAAATGATCGTCCTAGATGAAGGGAACTCGACTTCGATAGAGGTCGGTAGGATGAAGCCTGTGGCGTATTCTGAACAAAGATGATCAGCAGATGGGTGGAAAAGCCAAGATGTATGTTTAAATGTCCTCATCCGATGTTCTTTATAAAGGTCCTGAAAGCTATTGCAAAAAGGTGAAACTCCAAGTTTTTATATTACGAAGTCTAAAAGAATGACCAGACATAGGTAACTTGCCGCGTTAGTTAGTTTATCCATATGTTCATCTGTGCTCACATTTATTCATTCGACAACCATGTACTCAGCACTCCTGTGTCCCAGACACGGCCCCGGAGCCTGGGGCCGGTATCCGGTCAGGACACACCGGGCCCGGGGCCCCTCAGGTGGCTCGGTGGGGACATCACAGCAAGCAGCCAATCTTCAAAACAAAGATGCGGTGAAAACCTGTGTTCAGCTCTCCAAACTTCCAAAGGGAAGTGCAGTGTCCCATGTGTCAGTCCAGGGGAGAGCCCAGGCAGCCACCCCTGAGGACAGTGACATGTGAGCTGAGTTCTCAAGAGTCACTTCTGTTAGTTATAGGTGGATTAGATACGAAGTCAAGGGAAGAATCTGTGAATCACTCCTAAGAGAGAGTGACGGGGGGAAACATGGAAGTACCAAGATCTTTACAGACGTGGTCGCTGTGTGAACTAGTGAGCTTTCTCTTAAACCAAATCAGTAAACATATCCACAAGACTCCCTGTGACGGATTTGGAGTAAACGGGACTTTGACTTGTGTAGCTGTCCAATAGCGTCAGACCCTAGTGACGGGACGCTCACTCAGGGCCACTCAGGAAGAGTAAAGTGTCCTGTCCAGGCGTCCTTCCCCCTCTGACTTATACATATCTGAACTTTCTGGCAATATTTACCATTGCTTAAAAAATCTTTCAATGTTGATGACAGTTAAGATTTAAAAAAAATTTTTTTTAAGTTTATTTATTTGTTTTGCAAGAGACAGAGTCAGTGTGAGCAGCAAAGAGGCAGAGAAAGAGAAAGAAAGAGAGAATCCCAAGCAGGCTCCCCGCTGTCAGTCTGGAGCCCGATGCGAGATCACAGCTTGAGACACTTAACCAACTGAGCCACCCAGGCACCCCAACAGTTAAGATTTAAAAAAATATTGCACAAAATTTTAAATACATGTAAAATTATACAAAAACGTGCCCATTAGCTGCCTTCGATAACGATCATCAACTCACGGTCAACCTGGCGTTTCTGCCTGTATCCGCCCCATCACCGTGCGGGTCATGCCTCAGAAATTCCAGAGTTAATCTTGCAGCCTCTTTTCCAATATGGATAGCTTTTACTTCTCTGTGTGTGTGTGCGCGGGCGTGTGCACGGGTGTGTGTGAGCGTGTGTGTGCTAGAAACTGTGCTACACTGTTGGATATGAGCGGCAAGAGGGGGTGACCTTGTCTGGCTCCGCTCTCTCGGGAGAGAGAGGCCGACTTCCACCGGCAGGGGTGATGGAGCCTCGGGCTCTCGCTGGCCCCTGTCCAGTAGAGGGAGTCCCCTTCCATCCCTGGTTTAAGTGTTCCTCTTGTCTTGTCTTTCCCTTCTCTCCCTCTCCCTTCCTTCCATCCATCATGAAAGGATGTTGGATTTTGTCAAATGGTTTTTCCATGTCAGTTAAGACGGCCACGTGGTCTCTTACCGTGTTGAAGTGCTATGTTGCAGTGCCTGGGGGCTCAGGCGGTTGAGCGTCCGACTCTTGACTTCGGCTCTGGTCATGATCTCATAGTTCGTGAGTTTAAGCTCTGCATCAGGCTCTGCCCTGACAGTGCAGAACCTGCTTGGAATTCTCTCTCCCTCTTTCTCTGCTCCTCCCCCACTCTTGTTCTAAATTAATGAATAAACTTAAAAAAAAAAAGTCCTAAAAAACCAAAGTCCTGTATTACATTGATTTTTGTACATTGAATCACCCTACATTCCTGGCATCCGCCCGCTCGGTCACGGAACATGCTCCGTCCTGCACGTTGCCGGGTTTGGGTCACTAGTGTCTCGTTGAGGATTCTTGCACGAGGATCAGGAGGCCTCTGGTTTGTAGTTTTCACGGATCACAGTCGTAGCTCATGCTGGTGTCAGAGTAATATTGGCTTCGGGAAGGAGTCTCTCTCTCTCTCTCTCTCTCTCTCTCTCTGGGAAGAGTCTGAAGGACAGGTATTGATTCTTCTTCACATGTCTGGCAGAGCTCACCAGCGAAGCCAGGAGAGCCTGCGCCTCCTTGGCAGGAAGGGTTCTCACGACTGACTAAATCTCTTCAACGGTCCTAAGAATATTCAGGTTTTCAGTTTCTTCTTGAGACGTTTGCTGTGGTTTCTGTTTTCCCAGGGACCCGTTCATCTAAGTCATCTAACTCGTCTGCAGGAAGGTCTGTCCGCTCGACTCTGCTGTGCTCACAGAGGTCTTGGGCGCTGCACGCGGCCTCCTGGCCCCCGCCCCCTTCTCCCGCTGGATGTCCTTCCCTTTGATCCGTGTCCCTGTCCTGTTCGAGCCACTCCTGGCTCAGCGCAGTGCCTGGCTGGGGGAGGGGCAGGTGGGCAGGGCTTGGTGGCGCAGACCTGCCGTCCAGATTTAGCGACATCACCTCGCGGTGGCCCCATCCCGCTCGGGGCGTCTGCCGTCTGCCTTGCTGGGCCTCTTGGTCAAGACCACAGCCATCTCGGGCCCGTGTTTAAGGCCACCGGTGTCCCATTTCCTTCCTCTGGGTTTGAAGCGCAGATTGTGATCCTTGTGGGTTTTCTGGTTGTTGGTGATGTATTCTCACCTGCTCCCGTTTTGCGGGTTGGGAAAGGCCTCGCCGCATGGCTTTGTGGGAGTTGTCTGTGGGTTTGGGAGACAGTTACTTCCTTGAGACACAGCCCCCTTCCTGTAACTGGGGTCCCACATGAAGGTAAGGTGGCTGCGAGAATCGCCCGTGCACGTGAAAGGGACTTCGTAAACCAGCCTCTCCTTTAAAGCACCTCAACTTTGCATCAGTAACTTCTCTACTTAATTCATGAATTGAGTTATTGTAAGGTACTTTTGAATAAACTAGAAAGACATATAGATACAAATTAAGTTTAAAATTCTAAAGCAGTAATAAAATTAGAAAAATGCAAGTCTAGGGGCACCTGAGTGGCTCAGTGGGTTAAGCGTCCAGCTTTGGCTCAGGTCATGATCTCGTGGTGTGTGAGTTCGAGCCCTGTGTCAGGCTCTGTGCTGACAGCTCAGAGCCTGGAGCTGCTTCGGATTCTGTGTCTCCCTCCCTCTCTGCCCCTCCCATGCTCGTGCTCTGTCTCTCTCTATCTCTAAAAAATAAATAAATGCAAAAAAAAAAAAAAGAAAGGAAAAACGCAAACCTAGACTGTGTTTTACCAGCTGACCTGTGGGGTCATTCCAGTGTAATCTGAGGCAACGGTAAGTACATCCATCGGCTTCGGTTTCCGTACAAACAGTAGAGATCAGATGTTTAAGTTGGAGCCACGAATATTTAGCTCTGACAAATTACCCATTAGTTTGTAATAATAGAAGTAAATCAATTAAGTTTGTGTTACATAAGCCAGTGATGCTTTCCCTTCAGCGAGTTTGGTTTATATTGACTACCTGACCACCTATGATAAATTGTTGTAATAGTTTCTCACGGAGCCAAAAATCACATTTTCATCTTCATTATGATGGTGTGGCTCTAACCTGATCTTGAGCGTCCTCTGACCCTGAGCTTCAAAAAGGCATGCGTATGGCGTTATTACTTTTCAAAGGTGCTCCCCGGTTGGGGGAGAAAATCATAAAAAATAGCTAATAGCTAAACTAATATTAGCTAAACTCATACACAAAACAGTGGCTGATCTTAATTGGAATAAAGAAACAAGCGGTTTTCCAGGGTCAGATTTCTCCAAACGGCGAGAAAACGGCCTGCTCTCAGCACGTGATATGAGGCTCTGCTGTCTGAAGGTACGTGAGGCTCCTGTTGGCTTCTCCTATTTTAGAAAATCACTAAATGCATTAGCAGAGACCTCAAGGGGACCTGATGTGGCCCATGTCAGTGGCTGTCACCTGGGGCTGTGTCTGCCAGGGGACATTCGGCAATACCTAGGGGCATTTCTGGTGCCTGTGACTGGGGAGGGGGTGCTCCTGGCATGGAGGGGGTGCCCCTAAACGCCCCACAACAAAACATTATCTGGCCCAAAATGTCAGCAGTGTCGAGGCTGGGAGCCCGCGGCTCAGGTGCTCTCTGAGGCAGGTATGCGCTGTGGCCTGGGTTCCTGCCCCACAGCGCGCCCCGCGGAGGCCCCGGAGAAGCCTCCAGCGAAACCATGGTCAAGGCAGCGCATGTAACATCCACGTGTGAGCATCTGACGGGCTCACTATGTTTCCTACTGCAATCGTGTCTGAGAATTCACACATTTAAATATGTGTTCTCTTGTCTTTTAAATGTTTTTCAGTTTTAGTTTTGAGAGAGAGAGAGCGTGAGCAGGAGGGGCAGAGAGAGGGGGCACAAAGAGTCTGAAGCAGGCTCCACGCTGACACGGGGCTCGATCCCACAAACCGTGAGATCAGGACCTGAGACAAAGTCAGATGCTGAGCCCCCTGGCACCGTGTATTCTTTTATTTTAAATGACTCTGGTTTTCTCTTGTATGTTTTGTGAGTAGCAATTTGGGGACTATGTAGATCTCTAAAGAGTCAATGTGTGGGGGGGTCCCATCGCATGTGACTCTCATTTCAGGACAGTG
>PJEM01013139.1:0-42645 GCA_004023845.1 Helogale parvula
TTTACATTGCCACCAACAGTGTAGGAGGGTGCCCGTCTCTCCACACCCTCGCCAGCATCTATAGTCTTTTGATTTGTTCATTTTAGCCACTCTGACTGGTGTGAGGTGGTATCTCAGTGTGGTTTTGATTTGAATTTCCCTGATGATGAGTGACACTGAGCATCGTTTCATGTGCCTGTTGGCCACCTGGATGTCCTCTACTTGTTTTTAAAAAAATAGTTAACTTTATGCTCAATGGTGAATGTCTTAAAGCATTCCTCTAAGATTAAGAACAAGATAAAATACCCACTTTAACTGCAGAAAGTTATACCCAGAACTATTAGAAAAAGAAATAAAAGCTATTTAAATTAGAAAAGAAGAAAAAAATGAAAAGAGGGAAACAAACCATAAGAGAATCTTAATGATAGAGAACAAAGTATGGCTTGAAGGAGGTGGGTGGGAGATGAGCTAGATGGGAGATGGGTACTAAGGAAGGCACATGAGCACTGAGTGTTGTATATAAGTGATGAATCAATGAATTCTACTCCTAAAACCAATATTGTGGTGTATGTTAACTAAAATTTAAATTTAAAAAACTGAGGAAAACAATAAATTAGAAAGAGGTAAAATGTTCTCTGCAGATGACAAAAATCCTACTGATAAAAAATCCCAGAGAATCCAAGAGAAAGCTACTTTATAGCTAATAAAGGAATTCAGCAAAGTTTTGGGCTGTAAAATCAACAAAATTTTGTTTTTGTTCACCAAAGAGCAAACTAAAAGGTAAACTAAGAAAGCAATTCCCTTTACAATAGCCCCTAAAATAAATGCCTAGGAATAAATATAACCAAAAGGTGAAATATTTGTGTGTTGAAAACTACAAAAACATTATTGAAAGAAAAAGAACTAAATAAATTAAAAAGCATTTTGTGTTCATAGATAAGACTTAACATTGTTAAGATATTAGTACTACTGAAAGTGATCTAAAGATTTGATGCAATCCCTATCAAAATTCCAAAATTCCAGTCCCTATCCCTTTTCACAGAAATGGTAAAACCAATCCTGAAGTTCATTTGGGATTCCAAGTGTATAATCTTATATGCTTTAATCATCTTTAAGTGTTTATATTTCCTTCCAAAAGAATTCCAATTCATTATAAAACACTAGCCTATCTCTTTAATGTTACAGGGTATCAAAATGTAGTAAATATCTTGAAAATAATTTGTCATTTTGTGTTTATCCATTTCATCCTATCAAGCTACTACCAATATATTTGGCATCAAGTTTACTTTCTTTGACCAATTACACTTCTCATTCTACATTTTGAAAATTAGTTGAAGTCTATTGCAGCCATAAAGATGCAAAATCTTTGAATTATCAATTTCATGCTTTGAAAATGAGGAAAATATAAAATAGTGGCTCAATGACAAAGCTATCAATATTATCTAAATATGCACGACATATGTAGATAATATTAATGGCATCATCTTTGTGTAACAAGGACAGGATCTTCAGCGTATCTAGGTACAAATAATATATGTGCATACATTATGCCATGTTTTTTTTAATCTCTGAAAACACTATATAACATCTTACCCATTACTGTTAACTTTAATTAGGAGCAAGGTTTCTGGGCAGTCATGAGCATCTGCGGGTCTTACTAGGAACGAATTCATGCTTGGCTGCCTCATGCCCGATTGGCTTCTGCCTGGTTGGGTCATGCCTGGCTGACTTGGGCCTGTTTGGTTCATGCCTGCTTTGCTTGTTCCTGCTTGACTTGTGCCAGATTGGCTCCAGCCTGGTTGCCTTTTGTCTGGTTGACTTGGGCCTGATTGGCTTGGGGCTGGTGGCCTCACACTTAGTTGACTTATGCTGAATTGGTTAGAGCATGGTAGCCTCATGCCTGATTGGCTTGGGGCTGGTTGATTCATGCTGAATTGGCTCAGAACTGTTTGCCTCATACTTGATGGACTTGTGCCTGATTGGCTTGTGCCTGGTTGCCTCATCCCTGGTTGGCTCATACCTGGTTGTTTCATGCTCAGTTGGTTTATGTCAGGGAAGCTTGTGTTCCATTGGCTTATGTCCAGTTGGTTCATACCAAATAAGCTCATGCCTGGCTGGCTCATGCCTGGTTGGTTTGTGTCTTGTAAGCTTGATTGGTTCGTGCCTGATTGGTTCATGCCTAGTTGACTGAGGACTGGCTGGCAGATGATTGGTTGGCAGATGACTGGCCAATGACTAAGTGTCTTGATGAAACAGAAGTTCTTAACTACAGTGCTGTGGTGGGAGGCTGTAGAATATTTCTGTTTCTTCTTAACTTGATTGGTACTTTTAGATATCCCTCTATCAAGGTGAGAATGGGAAAAATAAAGGAGGACTACCTAAAGAAGATTATTGATGTCTCTGATTTGCTGGAGTTGACCTCACCAATGACCACAGCTGTAGGCCTGGCTGGGTTTCAGGTTGTCATCTGGCCCTTCTCTGCCAACAGGCAGGATGTGAGGGGAAGAAGAAAACGACCCTGGGGGAGTATTACTGCTTTACCCCCGTGCAAAGTCACTGTGTCATAGTAATGAAGTCACAATGTTCATATTTATGTGCTTAAGTGCTCCCCTGTGTGGTGAGGGAGTGTGAGACAGGGCCTTCATGACCACAACTTTATGTCCCCCTTAAGAGGGTGGATGGAGCAAGAAGCTGGAAGGAATCTGAAAGCTTATGCTTGGTACTCTCTCTAGAAGTGCCTACTATTTTAACAACAGAATTCAAAGGTAGTTTTTTAATTATTTCTGCTTTCTCCATGCTGGAGCCCTGAAATAATTCACTTCCTATTTCTGTCCTGACTTCCACTTACCTCATCTTTCCCATAGGCAGAAAACTAGAATGCTTAAAAAAAGTTGTCCTAATGAGGTGCTGAAGTCTCTAATGCAGAAAATATTTCTTTACAAATAGTTAAAAATGACTGGTTAGGAGTGTCTGGATGGCTCAATCAATTAAGTGTCCAAATTCGGCTCAGGTCATGATCTCACACCTTGTGGGTTCAAACCCCACATCCAGCACAGAGCCTGGAACCTGCTTCCAATTCTGTGTCTCCCTAGCTCTCTCTGCTCCTCCCCCACTCATACTCTGTCTCCCTCAAAAATGAATAAACATTAAAAATTTTAAATAAATAAAAATTATTGTGGTTACTATTTATTGACTTTTATGACCTAGTCTCAGTGAGAAGCACTTTACATTTTCTCATTGAATTTCATAGCAATCTTATTATCTCCATTTCTGAGGAAAATCATTCAAAAGATTTGGTAAACTAACCAAGGTCTCAACAGTTGGAGAAGAGCCTGAATTCAGGCCCAAGTCTATCCAACTCTATATTCAGGAATTTTACCATCACACTATCCTGCCTCTTACACACACTATTTCACATATCTGTGGAATCAGGTATATTTTGCTTTAACCCCATCCTCCCTCACAGAAACACTTCTCCCATCGTTTTTTTTGTTGGCTCACATCCACAACAATGTATATTGTGTAAGTGGTAGTAAAATTGGTATAGGTGGAGTGAATTTTATTTTTTAATTATACCAAAGAACCTTGGTTGAGGCTATTCTAAGTCTCACACTATGTTAAGGGCTTTATATGCATTACTTTATTTAATCATCAAAGCAAGTTTGTGAGATATATACTGTTGTTCCCCCACTTTATTAATAAGAAAGTGAAATTTAAGTTAACTAGTTTTATCAAGTCTATTAATGAGAGAATGAAGACAGAAACCAAAGGCCATCGCATGGAAAGAACAATTCAAATAGAACTATGGCGTACAATCACCATTTGACCTAAACTGGCTTTAAATGTAACCTAGAGAGCCCATTTTTATATGATGACAGGCAAATCAAGTCACATCAGAGAATTATGCTAAACCTAACACACATTAGATGTAGGTACATTTGATCTCAACCCACTCGTAATAATAAGAGCTAAAATTTTACGAATGCTGCCTGTAGTGTCAGACATGATTTTAAGGCATAATTTACTTGTATTAATCCATTTAATACTAACAACAGTTCAGTGAGTTAGATGATATTATTATGGTCATTTTTCAGGTAGAAAAACTGAGACTCAGAAAATCTGACTTAAGTCACACGATGAAAAGTTTAGACAAAATAAGGAAAACGTAGGTACCATTTTTTTTTTCTGAAATGCCATAAAAGTGAAGGAATTTTGCTGTTTGCTTTACAATCTCAAATCATTTCCATGATTTATTATGGGGATGGGTGACGTTTGTTTTTTGCTTTTTTAGAGGAGGCATATGTTAGTTTTCTGGTTGATGCCCTAAAGCAGTAAAATTAGTAATTATATTTTAGTGACCATGATCTTTTGAGTTTCTTTTGTATTTTGGCTCATAAAACTTTAATCACTTAAACCACTTAGGTGTTTTTGTTTTTAAAGAATGTTGGGTTTGAATATTATGCAATTTTGGGGCGACTGGGTGACTCAGTCAGTTAAACAGTTGACTCTTGGTTTCACCTCAGGTCATAACCTTATGATTTTGAGTTCAAGCCCTGCATCTGGCTCATGTTGATAGCATGGAGCCTGCTCGGGATTCTCACTCTCTCCCTCTCTGTCCCTCCCCTGCTTGCGCTCTCTCTCTCAAAATAAATAAGTGAACTTACATAAAAAGAATATTATGCAATTTTGATTGTAAGAAAACATACCAAATATGCATATATTTGCTCAGTTACTTCTTAACACATATTGTCCCATACTAGAAACATAGAATGAGACTGCTTCCATCATCCTTGCAAACATCTTCACATTGTAACTATTATACCATCAGGGAAAATATAGTTGTTGTTTTTTAATATTTCAACAAAACCTTCAGTAATCAGTTCTTGCCACAAGGTGGCAGTGTTATGCAGTTTAGGAACCCAAACTCTAAATGGTAAATACTGCATTTATATTAAAACTTTTTTTCTAATGTTTATTTATTTTTGAGACAGAAAGAGAGAGTGTGACTGGGCAAGGAACAAAGAGAGAGGGAGACACAGAATCAGAAGCAGGCTCCAGGCTCTGAGCTGTCAGCACAGAGCCCAACAGGAACTGCGAGATCAGGACCTGAGCCAAATTCGGTCACCCAACTGACTGAGCCACCCAAGCACCCCAGTGTTTGTTTATATTTAATAAAAGTATACGTATTCTTTGAGTTTGAGGGTTTTTTCATTTCCAGATATTATAAGAAAATTTCTAAAAGTGTTATTATTATTCTTAACGTACTATTTTATTACAGATCTGGTATAGGTAGTGAATTGTATAAGCCAAGCCCTGCCAAATTCCATTTCTAAGAGTTCAAACTGTGCATGCATTATCTGCTCTACCAAAATGTTTTTAATTTAATATAATGTATAAACCCATGACCAGTAGATCTAAAAATATGGATATGCATTAAAATGACTCCATCTCATAAAATCGCCTTTTCTGAAGATGCTAAGTAAAATCCTGTATCTAAATTCTGATTCCAGCTTGGTTTCATATAAATGAATATTCACAATCGAGAAAGATATTTTTATAACTTTATTACAAGTGGAATTTAAATTTGTAGGAATCTCCATATATTTCAGAGCTAATATTTTTTCCTGTCTCTTTCAATTTCACAGGCTCTTTTTTCTACTACTGTAAAATGCAAACAAAAAGAAACAAAAGGAAAAGGCAGGAGATTGGGTAGATCTGGGGGTAGGGGTGGGTGAGAGGGTTGGAGATTAAGGCAGGAAGCAAGACTAGAACAGAACTAACATATGGAGTATCTTCTGAAATAAAAACTTAGAGTATTTTGGAGGCATGTATCAATAAGGGCCACCTAATATTTTTATAATATTTGCTGTATTTTATTTTATTAAATATACATACTTATTGTAAAACATTTGGAAAATATCTAACACAAACAAAAAAAATTACCTCACCACTTTACTGATTGGAAATGAACACACTCAAGAATTCGAAGTTTCTTTCCAAAAATCAGCAGCAAATTTCCAATTAAGGGAAAAACATCCCTTTGTTTATGCTGCCTCTGCTTAGCTGGGAGGTACAGATCTGGGATACATGGCTACTTTGTTTATTTTTCTTAAGTTCTTATTTGAATTCCAGTTACTTAGCATACAGTGTAATATTGGTTTCAGGTGTACAATATAGTGATTCAGCACTTCATACAATACCCAGGGCTCATCCCAATTAAGTGGACTCCTTAATGTCCATCAACTATTTTACCGATTCTCCCCACTCAGCTCCCTTTTAGTAACCATTAGTTTATTCTTTGCACTTAAGAGTCTGTTTCTTGGTTTGCCTTCCTCTATTTTTTCTTTGCTACTTTGTTTTGTTTCTTAAATTCCACATATGAGTGAAATCATATGGCATTGTCTTTCTTTAGCCAATTTATTTCACTTAGCATAATACTCTCTAGCTCCATCCACATCCATGCAGATAGCAAGATTTCATTCTTTTTTATGACTTATATATATATATATATGTGTGTGTGTGTGTGTGTATATATATATATATATATATATATATGTGTGTGTGTATATATATATACACCCTTCAATGGAAACCTGAGCTCTTTCCAGGATTTGCCTATTGTAGGTAAGGCTGCCTTAAACATTGGGATGTATGTATCCCTTTAAACCAGTATTTTTGTATACTTTGGGTAAATACCTAGTAGTGCAATTGCTAGACTGTATGGTAGTTCTGTTTTGAACTTTCTGAGGTGCCTCCATACTGTTTTCCACAGTGGCTGCACCAGTTTACATCCCTACCAGCAGTGCAAGAGTATTTCAGTTTCGCCAAATCCTCACCAACTCCTGTTGGTTTCTGTACTGTTTTAGTACATCTTAGTGATTCTGAGAGGTGTGATGTGAAATCTAATTTTGGTTTTTTTGAGTTTGTTGTTGTTGTGTATTTCCATGATGACAGTAATGTTGAACATCTTTTCATGTGTCTGATGGCCATCTGGATATCTTCTTTGGAAAAATGTCTATTCAGGTCTTCTTCCCATTTTAATTAGATTATCATTTTGGGGTGTTGAGTTTTATAAGCTTGTTATATACTTTAGATACTAGCCCTTTATCAGATATGTTATTTGCAAATATCTTCTCCCATTCCATAGTTTGCCTTTTCATTTTGGTGATTGTTTCCTGTGCTGTGCAGAAGCATTTTATTTTGATGAAATCACAATAGACCATTTTTGATTTTGATTCCCTTGCCTCAGGAGACATATGTAAAAATAAGTTGCTATAGCTGACGTCAAAGAGGTTACTGCCTATGTTCTCTTCTGAGACCTTAATGGATTCCTGTCTCACATTTAGCTCTTTATCTTACTTTTGAGTTTATTTTTGTGTTTGTTGTAAGAAAATGGTCCAGTTTCATTCTTTTGCATGTTGCTATCCAGTGTTCCCAACACCATTTTTTGAAGAGACGTTCTTTTTCCCATTGGATATCCTGTCCTGGTTTGTTGAAAAATAATTGACCATATAGTTGTGATTTCATTTCTGGGATTTCTATTCTGTTCTGTTGATCTATGTGTCTATTTATGTGCTAGTAACATACAGTTTTGATTCCTACAGCTTTGTAATATAACTTGAAGTCTGGAATTGTGATGCCTCCAGCTTTGCTTTTATTTTTTTTTTCAAGACTGCTTTGTCTATTTGGGATCTTTTGCATTTCTATTAGTTTTAGGATTGTTTCTTTTAGCTCTGTGAAAAAAATTGGTGATATTTTGATAGAGATTACATTAAACATGTAGATTGCTTTGGGAAGTCCAGACATTTTAATAATATTTGATTTTCCAATCCATGAGCACAAAATGTCCTTCCATTACTTTTGATCATCTTCAGTTTTTTTCATAAATGTTCTATTGTTTTCACAATACAGATCTTTCACTTCTTTGGTTAGGTTTATTCCTAGATACATTGTGGTGGTGCAGTTTTAAAGGGGATTGATTACTTGGTTTCTCTTTGTGTTACTTCATTATTGGTGTATATAAATGCAGCAGATCTCTGTATGTTGATTTTGTATCCTGCTACTTCACTGATTCTGTGTATCTGTTCTAGCAGGTCTGTGTGTGTGTGTGTGTGTGTGTGTGTGTGTGTGTGTGTGTGTGTAGTCTTTGGGTTTTCTACATAGTATCATATCTGAAATAGTAAATTTTTGGCTTCTTTCTTAATTTGAATGCTTTACTTTTCTCTTTGTAGTCTGATTGTCGTGGATGATAGTATGTTAAAAAAAAAAAAACATTGGTGAGAGTGGACATTCCTGTCTTCCTCTTGACTGTCAAGGAAAAGCTCTAAGTTTTCCCCCAGTTTAGGATAATATTAGCAGTGGGGTTTTCATATATGACCTTTATTATCTTGAGGTATGTTCCTTCCAAACCTACTCCATTGAATGTATTTGTCACGAATGAATGTTGTACTAGATCAAATGCTTTTTTACTGCATCTATTAAAATGACCATATGGTTCTTAGCATTTCTATTATTAATGTGATGTATCACACTAATTGATTTTCAAATAATGACCCAACATTGCATCCTGAGAATAAATCCCACCTAATCATGGTGTATAATTTTTTGATGTATTGTGCATTTAATTGGCTAGCATTTGTTAAGGATTTTTGCGTATATGTTCATCACAGAAACTGGTCTGTAGTTTTCTTTTTTTGTGGTCTTTTTCAGATTTTGATATCAAGGTAAGACTGGCCATATAGAATGGATATCAGAGTTTTCTTTCTATTTCTATTTTATGGAATACTTTGTTAAGTATAGTTATTAACCATTCTTTAAATGTCTGGTAGAATTTGCCCACGAAGTCATCTGGCCCTGAACTTTTGCTTACTTGGAGATTTTTTTCAACATTATTTATTTATTTTTTTATACATTATTGTCAAATTAGTTTCCGTATAATACTCAGTGCTCATCTCAACAATTGTCCTCCTCCATGCCCATTATCCATTTTCCCCTCTCCCCCAACCCCATAAACCCTCAGTTTGTTCTCAGTATTCAACCGTTTCTCATGGTTTGCCCCCCTCCCTTTCCTTAACTATTTTCCCCCCTCCCCTTCCCCATGGTCCTCTGTTAAGTTTCTCCTGATAGATTTATGAGTGAAAAATGTTATCTGTCCTTCTCTGCCTGACTTATTTCGCTTAGCATAATACCCTCGAGTTCCATTCATGTTGCTACAAATGGCCAGATTTCATTCTTTCCCATTGCCATGTAGTATTCCACTGTATAGATAAGCCACATCTTCTTGATCCACTGTCAGTTGATAGACATTTAGGCTTTATCCATGATTTGGCTATTGTTGACATTTCTGCTATGAACATTGGGATACAAGTGCCCGTATGCATCAGCACTCCTGTATCCCTTGGGTAAATCCCCAGCAGTGCTATTGCGGGGTCATAGGGGAGTTCTACTGATAATTTTTTGGGGAAGCTAGACACTGTTTTCCAGAGGGGCCACACCAGTTTATATTCCCACTAATAGTGTAGGAGAGTGCCCATTTCTCTACATCCTTGCCAGCATCTATAGTCTCTTGATTTGTTCGTTTTAGCTACCCTGACCAGCAGGAGGTGGTATCTCAGTGTGGTTTTGATCTGTATTTCTCTGATAATGTGTGACGCTGAGCATCATTTCATGCGTCTGTTGACCATCTGGATGTCCTCTTTGGAGAAGTGTCTATTCACATCTTCTGCTCATCTCTTCACTGGATTGTTTATTTTCCAGCTGTGGAGTTTTGTGAGTTCCTTATAGGTTTTAGATACCATCCGTTTATCTAATATGTCATTTGCAACTATCTTTTCCCATTCTGTCAGTTGCCTATTACTTTTATTGATTGTTTCCTTTGCCATGCAGAAGCTTTCTATCTTGATGAAGTCCCAATAGTTTGTTTTTGCTCTTGATTCCCTTGACTTTGAAGATGTGTTGAGTAAGAAATTGCTGTGGTTGAGGCCGAGGAGGTTGTTTCCTGCTTTCTCCTCTAGGGTTTTGATGGTTTCCTGTTTCACATCCAGGTTCTTTATCCATTTTGAGTTTATTTTTGTGCATGGTGTAAGAAAGTGGTCTAGTTTCATTCTTCTGCATGTGGCTGTTCAGGTCTCCCAGACCCATCTGTTAAAGAGGCTGTCTTTTCCCCACTGGATACTCTTTCCTGCTTTGTCCAAGATTAATTGGCCATACATTTGTGGGTCCAATTCCGGGTTCTGTATTCTATTCCATTGGTTTATGTGTCTGTTTTTTTGCCCATACCATACTGTCTTGATGATTACAGCTTTGTAGTAGAGACTAAAGTCTGGGATTGTGTTGCCTCCTGTTTTGGCTTTCTTCTTGAATATTACTTTGGGTATTCCGGGTCTTTTGTGGTTCCATACAAATTTTAGGATTGTTTGTTCTAGCTTTAAGAAGAATGCTGGTGCAAGTTTGATGGGATTGCATTGAATATATAGATTTCTGTGGGTAGTATTGACATTTTAACAATATTTATTCTTCCGATCCATGAGCATGGAATGGTTTTCCATTTCTTTGTGTCTTCTGCAATTTCCTTCATAAGTTTTCTATAGTTCTCATCACACAGATCTTTTACAACTTCAGTCTCATTTATTCCTGGGTATTTTATGGTTTTCTGTGCAATTGTGAATGGGATTATTTTCTTGATTTCTCTTTCTGTTGATTCATTATTGATGTATAAAAATGCAACGGATTTCTGTACATTGATTTTGTACCCTGCGACTTTGCTGAATTCATGTATCAGTTCTAGTAGACTTCTGGTGGAGTCTCTCTGGTTTTCCTTGTAGAGTATCATGTCATCTGTAAAAAGTGAAAGTTTGGCTTCAATGTTGCCAATTCTAATGCCTTTAATTTCTTTTGTTGTCTGATTGCTGATGCTAAGACTTCCAGCACACTGATAAACAACAGTGGTAAGAGTGGACATCCTTGTTGTGTTCTTGATCTCAGGGAAAAGCTCTCAGTTTTCCCTCATTGAGAATGGTATTAGCTGTGGGTTTTTCATAAATGACATTTATGATGTTTAAGTAAGTTTCTTCTATCCCGACTTTCTTGAGGGTTTTTACTAAGAAAGGATGCTGTATTTTTGTCAAATGCTTTTTCTGCATCTATCAATAGGATCATATGGTTTTTACCTTTTCTTTTGTTAATGTGATATATCACATTGATGGATTTGTGAATATTGAATGAGCCCTGTAACTCAGGAATGAATCCCACCTGATCCTGGTGGATAATTACTTTTATATGCTGTTGAATTTGATTTGCTAGTATCTTGGTGAGGATTTTTGCATCCATTTTTATCAGGGATATTGGCCTGTAGTTCTCTTTTTTTGCTGGGTCTCTGTTTGGTTTGGGTATCAAATTGATGCTGGATTTGTAGAATGAGTCTGGAAGTTATCCTTCCATTTCTATTTTTTGGAATAGCTTGAGAATTATGGGTATTAACTCTGGTTTAAAATCTGGTAGAATTCCCCAGGGAAGCTTTCTGGTCCAGGGCCATTTGTTGGGAGATTTTTGATAACTGATTCCATTTCTTCACTAGTTATGGGTCTGTTCAGATTTTTCACTCTCTTCCCATTTGAATTTTGGAAGTGTGTGTGCTTTGAGGAGTTTGTACATTTCTTCTAGGTTGTCCAGTTTGTTGGCATATAATTTTTCATAGCATTCCCTGATAACAGCTTCTATTTCTGAGGGATTGGTTGTAATAAGACCATTTTCATCCATGATTTTGTCTGTGTGGGTACTCTCTCTTTTCTTTTTCAGAAGCCTGGCAAGGGGTTTATCAATTTTGTTTATTTTTTCAAAAAACCAACTCTTGGTTTCATTGATCTATTCAACATTTTTTGATTCTATATTGTTTATTTCTGTCCTGATCTTTATTATTCTTTTCTTCTGCTGGGTTTGGGTTGTTCTTGCAGCTCTGCTTCTTGTTCCTTTAGCTGCACTGTTAGATATCGTATTTGCTTCTTTTCTAATTTCTTGAAATGGGCCGGGAGTGCAATGTACTTTCCTCTTAGGACTGCGTGGCTGCATCACAAAGAATTTCTGTTGTGTATGTTCATTTTCACTTGTTTCCATATATTTTTTAATATTTTCTCTAATTGCCTGGTTGGCCTATTTGTTCTTTAGTAGGGTGTTCTCTAACCTCCATGTTTTTAAAAATGTTTTCCAGACATTTCTCTGTGATTGATTTAAAGTTTTATAGCATTGTAATCCAAAAGTGTGCATGGTATGATCTCAAATCTTTTATATTTTGAGGGCTGCTTTATGACCCAGTATGTTGTCTGTCTTGGAGAATGTACCATGTGCACTTGGGAAGAAAGTGAATTCCATAGCTTCAGGATGTAGAGTTCCTAATATATCTGTCAAGTCCATCTCATCCAATGTGTCACTCAGGTCCTTTGTTTCTTTAGTGATTTTCTGTCTAGTTGATCTAACCATTGCTATCAGTGGAGTATTAAAGTCCCCTGCAATTAGCACATTCTTATCACTAAGATTGTTTCTGTTTGTAATTAATTGTTTTATGTATTCGGGTGCTGTTGAATTTGGTGTGTAGACCAGTCTGCATCCCCTCACTTCAATCTGAAGGTGTCCTCAGGTCTAAAATGAGTCTCTTGTAGACAGCAAATAGTTGGGTCTTATTTTTTTTAACCATTCTGATATACTATGTCTTTTGATTAGAGCATTAATTCATTTATATTCAGTGTTATTATTGAAAAATATGGGCTTAGAGTCCTTTGTGTTCTTGTAGGATTCTTGCTTGTAGTGTCTCTGGTACTTGGTGGTGTTCATTACATTAAAGATTTCCTGCCATTCCTTTCTGGCCTGCCAAGTTTCAGTAGCTAGATCTGCTACCATCCTTATGTATCTCCCTTTGTATCTTTAGGCCCATTTATCCCTAGCTGCTTTCAGAATTGTCTCTTTATCCTTATATTTTGCCAGTGTCTCTATGGTATGTTGTGCAGAAGATCAATTCAAGTTACGTCTGAGGGGAGTTCTCTATTCCTCTTGGATTTCAATGGCTGTTCCCTTCCCCCAAAATGGGAAGTTCTCGGCTATTATTTGTTTAAATACCCCTTCAGCCCCTTTGTCTCTCTATTCTTCCTCTTCTGGAATTCCTATGATACAGATATTTTTCTGTTTGATTGTATTACTCAGTTCTCAAATTCTCTTTTTGTGCTCTTGGGTCAATTTATCTCTTTTTTCTGCTTCCTCTTTTTCTCTAATTATGTCTTCTAATTCACCTAGTCTCCTCTAGGCTTTTTCTGTCCATGCAGTGGCCACCTCCATTTTATTATGCATCCCATTTATAGCATTTTTAAATTCATCATAACTTTTTAAAATCCCTAATCTTTGTTGCAATAGCATCTCTGCTGTCTTCTATGCCTTTTAAAAGCCTGGCGATCAATTTTATGGCTATTTTTCTAAATTCTTGGTCATAATAAGATATGTTGCTTCTATCTGTTTTGACCAATTCTTTAGCTGTCATTTCTTCCTGGAATTTCTATTGAGGAAAGTTCTTCTGTTTCATCATTTTGGCTAGCTTTCTGTCTCTTGTAAGTTTTAAATGCTTGTTATTTACTCTGCACCTGCGAATACTGCTATATTAAAGGAGGCTCATAGACTGTCTAGGGCCTTTCCATTCAGGAAGTGTTCTTTTAATGGTGTCCCTTGGTCTCTCTTGTTTTGACTTTGTTTATTTTATTTTCCTACTCTTAGTGATAATTGGAATACTCCACAATGTGTACTTTGGTTTGTCTCTTGAGGTAGCCCTGGAAAGGAATACAGACAGACTAACAAACCTGGAACAAAAGCACGCAAATGCACAAACAAATCAAACAAACAAGCAAACTGAAAAAAAAAAAAAGATAAAAAAGAAAAAAACCCACAAAACATAAAAAAGCAACAGACAAAGGACAGTCTAAAAGTATAAAACCATAAATCCCAGCTACAAATAAAGAGCAGGGTGGAAGCAGTGCTGATGGAAGAGCATATACAAAGAGAGAAATGACAAGGGTGGAGAGAAAGAGAGATTGAACATTGACCAGACAGAGAGACTAAAAGGCTTAATTCAGAGAGAGAAAAAGGAGAATACGGCAGGAGTTGAGGAGAAAAAAACTAACGAAGATAATGTTACCCTGAGAAACTATATAGTCTGATTAATTCAGAGAGAAAGGAAGGTAACGAAGGAGGGGTAGAACATGCATCAAGAGAATGGAGTATATATGCTGGTTTAAGCAAACCTATAACTAGAATAACCAGTCCAGAGGAGGGGAGAGATAGGAATGAGATAAAAGAGAATATATATGAATAGCAAGAATTTATCTAGAGTTAACTCTGGCTATGCATCACTGCTGGTCTTCGGGGAGGGGCTGTTTCTGCATCATCTATCTGGGCTCTGGTAAAAATGCAGCTACCCAGCGCTGAAGTTTGTAGTTTGTTGTAGGCGAGTCTTGTCTCCACTGTGGGTTTTGCAGTCCTGCCTGAG
Organism: Helogale parvula; assembly: GCA_004023845.1. NCBI lineage: Eukaryota > Metazoa > Chordata > Mammalia > Carnivora > Herpestidae > Helogale > Helogale parvula. The sequence continues at coordinate 14,501 of PJEM01013139.1, forward strand.
ACCCCACGTTGGTGGTTGTGTGGAGAAAAATGGTGACCCTCCAGTCCCTTCTCAAATCAGGTGTCCCAAAACATTCCTTTGGGTCTGATCTCATTGTGCCACGGGTGCAGCCAAGGTGGGTAGTGTTCTATGGCCCACACCCAGCTGCATTTCGAGCTCTTTCTCCCTGCACATTACTGATGCTGCCTGAAATGTAATCCTGCAAGCCAGGGCACTTCCTACAAGGGGACTGAGTAGAGAATGGAGCATTCCTCCTGACGCCGACTGTGTCCCTTGCATACTGTCTATCCCACAGGAATTTCTGGGGCCCGGGCACCCAGCCCAAAGAAAGCTCCACAGTTAGAGGTGGAATCTCTCTCCAAAAGCCGTATGAAGCTGTCTTCTTAGTGGACTATGTCTCTTTTCCTCCCAGACTCTTGCGGTTCAGAGTTCTTTGACTTCATCCCATCTTTGAGAGATGCAGGTGGGAAGTACAGAACTCCCTATTTCTCTGACATCTTGCCCTGGTAACTGTTAGGAGATTTTTTTTTTATTACTTTGATGGTTATTGATCTGTTCATGTTTTCTACATCTGGGGCACCTGGGTGGCTCAGTCTTTTGAGCATCTGACTGCAGCTTAAGTCACGATCTAACAATTTGTGGGTTTGAGCCCTGCATCAGGCTCTATGCTGACAGAGCCTGGAGCCTGCTTTGGATTCTGTATCTCCCTCTCTCTGCTCCCCAGCTCATGCTGTGTCTCTCTCTGTCTCTCAAAAATAAATGAAGATTTTAAAATTTTAAGTGTTCTACTTCTTCCTTTTTCAATTTTGTTAGTTTATGTTTCTAGGAATTTATTTATTTCTTCATGGTTGTCCAATATTTTGGCACAGTTTTTCATAATATTCTCTTATTCTTTTTTGTATTTCTATGGTGTTGGTTGTTATTTCTTCCCTCTCATTTGTGATTTTTATTTATTTGGATCCTTTTATTTAAGGTAAATTTGGCTAGAGTTTTATAAATCTTATAATTTTTTTTCAAAGTACCAACTCTTGATTTCATTGATCTATTCTATTTTCTTTTATAGTTTCTATATCATTTCTGGTGCTCTATTCTTTATTATTCCTTTCCTTAATCTGGCTTTAAGCGTTGCTTGTTGTTCTTTTTCTAGCTCCCTTAGTGTAAAGTTAAGTGATATATTTGAGATTTTTCTTGCTTCTTGAGGTAGGCCTTTATTGCTGTATACTCCCCTCTTAAAATCGCTTTTGCTGCATCCCAAAAGTTTTGAACCACTGCTTTCATTTTTATTTGTTTCAATGTGTATTTTTATATTTTCTTTGATTTCTTGGTTGACCCATTCATCGTTTAGTAGCATGTTCTTTAACGTCCATGTATTTGTGATCTTCCCAGAAATTTTTTTGTGGTTTATTTCAAGTTTCATAGTGATGTGGTCAGAAAAGTTTCATGGTATGACTCAACATTTTTGTATTTGTTGTGGCCTGTTTTGTGACCTAATATGTGATCTGTTCTGGAGAATGTTCCATGTACACTTAGAAAGAATTTGTAATCTGTTGTTTTAGGTTGAAAAATTTCAAATATACCTGTTAAGTCCATCTGATCCAGTATGTCTTTCAAAGCAATTCTTTCCTTATTTATTTTCTGTTTAGATGTTCTGCGCATTGATGTATGTGGAGTGTTAAAGTCTCCTAGTATTATAGTTTTGTTATCCATTAGTTCCTTCATGTTTGTTATTAACTGTTTTACATGCGTGGGTCTTCCCATGTTAGGTGCATAAATATTTTCAACTCTTCTTCTTGGATTGTCCCCTTTATGATTATATAGTATCCTTATTTGTGTCTTGTTATAATCTTTGTTTTAAAGTTTAGTTTATCCAATAGAACTATTGCTACTATATTTCTTTTGACATCCTTTGGTGTGATAAATGTTTCTGCATCAACTCGCCCTTTAAGGCGAGGTTGCCTTAAAGGCAACAGGTCCCTTTAAGTCTAAAATGAGTCTTTTGGCCCCCGGATGACTCAGTCAGGTAAGTGTCTGACTTTTGATTTTGGCTCAGGTCATGATCCCACAGTTTGTGAGGTGGAGTGCTGCATCAGGCTCTGTGCTGACAGCATAGAACCTACTTGGGATACTCTCTCTCCCTCTCTCTGTCTGCCCTTACCCTGCATGTGTGCTCTGTATCACTTTCTCTCTCAAAACAAATAAATAATATTAATATTAATTAATGAAATGAATGTATTGGGGGCAGAATATCTATGGGTCTTGTTTTTTTTTTAATTATTATTGATTTTGAAATCCTATGTCTTTTTTCTTTTTTTGAAGTTTTAATTTTAATTCTAGTTAGAAAACATAAAGTGTAATTTTAGATTCTGGTGTACAATACAGTGATTCAACACTTCCATACAACATCCAGAATTTATTGAAAGTGCACTCCTTAATGCTATCACCCTTTCTGACACCCTGTACTTTTGTTGGAACATTTAGTATATTCACAGTCAAAGTATTTATTTTTTTTTCTGAATATAATTTATTGTGAAATTGGCTTACCTACAACACCCAGTACTCATCCCAACAAGTGCCCTCCTCAATGCCCATCATCTATTTTCCCCTCTCCCCCACACCCCCATCAACCCTCAGTTTGTTCTCTGTATTTAAGAGTCTCCTGTGGTTTCTCACCTTCCCTCTATGTTTGTAACTATTTTTCTTCTTCTCTTTCCCCATGGCCTTCTGTTAAGTTTCTCAAGATCTACATATGAGTGAAAACATATGATATCTGTCCTTCTCTGACTCACTTATTTCACGCAGCATAATATCTTCCAATTCCATGCATGTTGCTGCAAATGGCATGATTTTATTCTTTCTCATTGCCAACCAGTACTCCATTGTATGTATAAACCACATCCTCTTTATCCATTCATCAGTTGATTGACATTTCAGCTCTTTCCATAATTGGGATATTGTTGAGAGTACTGCCAAAAACATTGGGACACATGTGCCCCTATGCATCAGCACTCCTGTATCCCTTAGGTAAATTCCTAATAATGCTATTGCTGGGTCATAGGGGAGTTCTATTTTTGATATTTTGATGAAGCTCCACACTGTTTTCCAGAGCAGTTGCACAAGTTTGCACTCTCAAGAACAGTGTAGGAGGGTGTCCGTTTCTCCACATCCTCGCCAGCATCTATAGTCTCTTGATTTGTTCATTTTAGCCACTCTGACCAGTGTGAGGGGATATCTCAGTGAGGTTTTGATTTGTATTTCCCTGATGATGAATGATGCTGAGCATCATTTCATGTGTCTGTTGGCCATCTGGATGTCTTCTTTGGAAAATTGTCTCTTCATGTATTCTGCCCATTTCTTCACTGGATTATTAGTTTTTCAGGTGTGGAGCTTAATAAGTGCTTGTATAGATTTTGGATACTATCCCTGTTTCCGATATATCATTTGTGAATATCTTTTCCCGTTCCATTGGTTGCCTTTTGGTTTTGTTGATGGTTTCTTTTGCCATGCAGAAGCTTTCTATCTTGATGAGGTCCCAGTAGTTCATTTTTGCTCATGATTCCCTTGCCTTTGGGGATGTATCGAGTAAGAAATTGCTGTGGCTGAGGTCAAGGAGATTGTTTACTGCTTTCTTCTCTAGGGTTTTGATGGTTTCCTGTCTCACATTCAGGTCCTTCATCCATTTTCAGTTTATTTTTGTGTATGGTGTAAGAAAGTGGTTTAGCTTCATCCTTCTGCATGTTGCTGTCTAGGTCTCCCAGCACCGTTTGCTAGAGACCAGTTTCCCACCTCATTGGATATTCTTTTCTGCTCTGTCAAAGATTAGTTGGCCATACATTTGTGGGTCCAATTCTGGATTCACTAAAACATTTCATTAGTCTATGTGTCTGTGTTTTGTTTTGTTTTGTGTGTGTGTGTGTGTGTGTGTGTGTGTGTGTGTGTTTTGCCAGTATCATACTGTCTTATGAATTACAGCTTTGTAGTAGAGGCTAAAGTTAGAGATTGTGATGCCTCCCATTTTCGTTTTTGCCTTCAATATTGGCTATTTGCCAGTATCATCATACTGTCTTATGAATTACAGCTTTGTAGTAGAGGCTAAAGTTAGAGATTGTGATGTCTCCCATTTTCGTTTTTGCCTTCAATATTGGCTATTTTAGGATTGTTTGTTCTAGCTTTGAGAAGAATGCTGGTGCAATTGTGATTAGACTTGCATTGAATGTGTAGATTGCTTTGGGTAGTATTGACACTTTAACACTATTTATTCTTCTGATTTATGACAATGGAATATTTTTCTATTTCTTTGTGTCTTCTTCAATTTCCTTCATAAGTTTTCTATAGTTTTTAGCATATAGATATTTTACATCTTTGGTTAGGTTTATTCCAAGGTGTTTTATGCCTTGGTGCAGTTGTAAATGGGATCAATTTATTTCTCTTTCTCTTGCTTCCTTATTAGTGTATAAAAATGCAACCAATTTCTGTACATTGATTTTGAACTGGGAGGTTGCTGAATTCATGGATCAGTTCTAGGAGACTTTTGGTGGAGTCTGTCAAGTTTTCCATGTAGAGTATCATGTCACTGGCGAAAAGTGAAACTTTGACTTCTTCTTTGCCAATTCTGATGCCTTTTATTTCCTTTTGTTGTCTGATTGCTGGTGCTAGGACTTCCAGCACTATGATAAACAACAGTGGTGAGAGTGGACATCCCTGTCGTGTCCCTGATCTCAGGGGGAAAGCTCTCGGTTTTTCCCCGTTGATAATGATATTAGGGGCACCTGGGTGGCTCAGTTGGTTAAGCATTCGGCTTCAGCTCAGGTCATGATCTCACGGTTTGTGGGTTCGAGCCCTGCATCGGGCTCTGTGCTGACAGCTAGCTCAGAGCCTGGAGCCTATCTTCAGATTCTGTGTCTCCCTCTCTTTCTGACCCTCCCCTGCTCATGCTATCTCTCTCTCTGTCTCAAAAATGAATGAACGCATTAAAAAAAGAGTTTTAAAGAGAATGATATTAGCTGTGGGCTTTTCATATATGGTTTTTATGATATTTAAGTGAATTCCTTCTATCCCGACTTTTTGAGGGTTTTTATTAAGAAAGGATGCTGTATTTTGTCAAATGCTTTTTCTGCATTTATCGACAGGATCATATGATTCTTATCTTTTCTTTTGTTAACGTGATGTATCACACTGATTGATTTGCAAATATTGAACCAGCCCTGTAACCCTGGAATGAATCCCACTTGATCCTGGTGGATAATTCTTTTAATATACTGTTGAATTCGATTGCTAGTATCTTGTTCAGGATTTTTGCCTGTGTATTCATCAAGGATATTGGCCTGTAGTTCTCTTTTTCTGCTGGGTCTCTGTCTCGTTTGTGGATCAAAGTGATGCTGGCTTTGTAGAATGCGTCTGGAAGTTTTTCTTCCATTTCTATGTTTTGAAACAGCTTGAAACGAATGGGTATTAACTCTCCTTTAAATATCTGGTAGAATTCCCCAGGGAAGCCATCTGGTCCAGTGGTCTTATTTGTTGGGAGATTTTTGATAACTGATTCAATTTCTTCACTAGTTGTGAGTCTGTTCACATTTCCTTTTTTTCACATTTAACTTTGGTTAGTATGTGGATGTGTAGCAAATTGTCCATTTCTTCCAGGTTGTCCGGAATGTTGTCACATAGTTTTTCATATCATTTTTTGGTAATTGCTTCTTTTTCTGAGGGATTTATTGTGATAAGTCCATTTTCATTCATGATTTTACCTATTTGGGTTGTCTCTCTTTTCTTTTTGAGAAGTCTGAGTAGAGGTTATCAATTTTGTTTATTTTTTTAAAAATAACAACCCTTGGTTTCATTGATCTGTTGTACTGTTTTTTTTTTATTCTATATTGTTTATTTCTGCACTAATCTTTATTTCCCATCTTCTGCTTGGCTTAGAGATCCTTTGTTGTTATCCTCCTATTTCCTTTAGTTGTGCTGTTAGATTTTTTTGGAGAGTGGTTTCTAGTTTCTTGAGATAGGCCTGGATTGCAATGTATTTTCCTTAGAATTGCCTTTGCTGTATCCCAAAGGGTTTGGATTGTTGTGTTTTCATTTTCATCTGTTTCTATGCATTTCCATTTTTGTCTCTGATTGCCTGGTTGACCCATTTGTTCTTTAATAGGATTTTTTTTTTGGTAATAGTTTATGGTCAAATTGCTTTCCATATAACACTCAGTACTCTTCCCCACAAGTACCCTCCTCCATTACCACCAACTCCCTTTCCCCTCCCCCTCCCCCTTTAATCTTCGGTTCGTTTTCAGTATTCAATAGTCTCTCAGGTTTTGAGTCCCTCTCTCCCCAGCTCTCTTTCCCCCTTCCCCTCCCCATGGTCCTCCATTAGGTTTCGACTGTTAGACCTATGAGTGCAAACATATGGTATCTGTCCTTTTCTGACTTATTTCGCTTAGCTTGACACCCTCAAGGTCCATCCACCTTGCTACAAATGGCCATATTTCATTATTTCTCATTGACATGTGATACTCCGTTGTATATATATACCACATCTTCTTGATCCATTCATCAGTTGATGGATATTTAGGCTCTTTCCATGATTTGGCTATTATTGACAGTGCTTCTATGAACATTGGGGTACATGTGCCCTTATACATCAGCACTTCTGTATCCCTTGGATAAATCCATAGCAGTACTATTGCTGGGTCATAGGGGAGTTCTATTGATAGTTCTATAGGATGTTTTTAACCTTCATTCATTTGGAGGCTTTCCAATTTTTTTCCTGTGGTTGATTTCAAGTTTTATAGCACTGTGATCTGAAAGTTTACATGTTATGATCTCAATTCTTTTATATTTATTGAGGGCTGTTTTGTGACCCAGTATGTGATCTATCTTGGAGAATGTTCCATGTGCACTCAAGAAGAATGTGAATTCTGCTGCTTTAGGATTAAAAGTTCTAAATATATCTGTCAAGTCCATATGGTTCAGTGTGTCATTCATTATTGATTTTCTGCCCAAATGATTTGTCCATTGTTCTAAGTGGAGTATTAAAGTCCACTGCAATTTTGACATTCTTACCGATAAGAATGCCTAGGGGGTGCCTGGGTGGCTTAGTTAGTTAAATGTCTGACTTCAGCTCAGGTCATGATCTCCCAGTCAATGGGTTAGAGCCCCACATCTGGCACTGTGCTAACATCTCAGAGCCTGAGCCTGATTCGGATTCTGTGTTCCCTCGCTCTCTTCCTCTCCCCCACTGACACTCTCTGTCTCTCTCCCTCTCAAAATAAATAAACATTACAAAATTTAAAAAAAAAGAATGCTTATGTTTGTGATTGTTTTATATATTTTTGTGCTCCTATATTCGGTGCATAAACATTTATAATTATTAGCATATCTAGATGGGTTGACCCCATAATTATTATATAATGCCATTCTTCATTTCTTGTTACAGTCTTTTAGTTTTAAACTCTAGTTTTCCTACTTTCTCCTCGAGGGTTTTGATGGTTTCCTGTCTCACATTCAGGTACTTCAGCCATTTTGAGTTTATTTTTGTGTATGGTGTAAGAAAGTGATCTAGTTTCATTTTTCTGCATGTTTCTGTCCAGTTTTCCCAGCAACACCTGCTAAAGAGGCAGTCTTTTTTCCATCACATACTCTTTCCTGCTTTGTCAAAAATTAATTGGCCGTACATTTGTGGGCCCAGTTCTGGGTTCTCTATTCTATTCCATTGGTCTATGTGTCTGTTTTTGTGCCAATACCATACTGTCTTCATGATGACAGCTTTGTAGTAGAGGCTAAAGTCTGGGATTGTGATGCCTCCCGTTTTGGATTTCTTCTTCAATATTACCTTGCCTATTTGGGGTCTTTTGTGGTTCCATACGAATTTGAGGATAGTTTGTTCTAGCTTTGAGAAGAATGTTGGTGCAATTTTGATGGGGATTGCATTGAATGTGTAGATTGCTTTGGGTAGTAATGACATTTTCACAATGTTTATTCTTCCGTTCCATGAACAGGGAATGTTTTTCCATTTCTTGGTGTCTTCTTCAGTCTCTTTCATCATCAGGGAAACACAAATCAAAACCACACTGAGATACCGCCTCACGCCAGTCAGAGTGGCTAAAATAAACAAATCAAGAGATTATAGATGCTGGCGAGGGTGTGGAGAGACGGGCACCCTCCTACACTGTTGGTGGGAATGTAAACTGGTGCAGCAGCTCTGGAAAACAGTGTGAAGGTTCCTCAAAAAACTATCCATAGAACTCCCTTATGACTCAACAATAGCCCTGCTAGGGATTTACCCAAGAGATACAGAAATGCTAATGCATAGGAGCACATGTACCCCAATGTTCATAGCAGCAATGTCAACAATAGCCAAAACATGGAAAAAGCCTAAATGTCCATCACGTGATGAGTGGATCAAGAAGATGTGGAATATATACACAATGGAGTCTTACATGGCAATGAGAAAGAATGAAATATGGCCATTTGTAGGAAAGTGGATGGATCTTGAGGGTGTCATGCTAAGCGAAATAAGTCAGGCAGAGAAGGACAGAAACCATATGTTTGCACTCATAGGTCTAACAGGAGAACAGGAGAAACCTAATGGAGGACCAGGGGGATGGGAAGAGGGAAAGAGAGTTGGGGAGACAGACGGATGCAAAACTTGAGAGACTATTGAATGCTGAAAATGAACTGAGGGTTGAAGGGAAAGGGGGAGGGGGGAAAAGAGATGGTGGTGATGGAGGAGGGCACTTGGCCCTCCTTATGGGGAGAGCACTGGGTGTTGTATGGAAACCAATTTGACAATAAACTATTGAAAAAATAAAAACATAAATTAGCAAAAAAAATAAAATAATAAAGTCTAGTTTATCTGATATAAGTGGTATTCCAGCTTTCTTTTGAATTTCAGTAGCATGATACATGGTTCTCCATCCCCTCACTTTTCATCTAAAAGTGTCCTCAGGTCTAACGTGTGTCTCTTGTAGACATCAAATAGATGGGTGTGTTTTTTTTCTTTTATCCATTCTGATACCTTATGTCTTTTGATTGGAGCATTTAGTCCATTTATATTTAGTGTTATGATTGAAAGATATGGGTTTAGAGTCATTGTGTTATCTGTAGGTTTCATGCTTGTGATGTCTCTGGTCCTTTGTTTTCATTGCAACACTCAGAGTCCCCCTTAAGATCCTTTGTAGGGCTGGTTTAGTGGTGATGAATTCCTTCAGCTTTTGTCTTTTTGGTAAAACTTTTATCTCTCTTTCTATTCTGAATGACAGACTTGCTGCATAAAGAATCTGTGGGTGCCTATATTTCCTATTCATCACATTGAAAATTTCTTGGTATTCTTTTCTGGCCTGCCACATTCCAGTAGATAGGTCTGGTACTAACCTTATGTGTCTACCTTTGTAGGTTAAGGCCCATTTATCCCTAGCTGCTTTAAGAATTCTCTCTTTGTCTTTGTATTTTGTCATTTTCACTGTGATATATCATGCAAAAGATTGATTCAAGTTATGTCTGAAGGGAGTTCTCTGTGCCTCCTTTATTTCAATGACTGTTTCCTTCCCCAGATTGGGGAAGTTCTCAGCTATAATTTGTTCAAGCACACCTTCGGCCTTGTTCTCTCTCTCTTCTTTTTGAACTCCTGTGATATGGATATTGTTCCATTCCATTGAATCACTTAGTTCTCTAATTCTCCCCTCATGATCCAGAATTTTTTTAATCTCTCTTTTTCTCTGCCTCATCTCTTTCCATAATTTTATCTTCTACTTCACCTGTTCTCCCTTCTGCCTCTTCAATTCTTGCTGTCACTGCATCTCATTTACAGCGTTTTAAAATTCATATGGCTATTTTTTAGTTTCCTGATCTCTGCCTCAATAGGTTTTCTACTTCCTTCTATGCCTTTTTCATGTCCAGCGATTAATCTTATGACTTTTATTCTAAATTCTTTTTCTCTTATATTGTTTATTGCCATTTTGAACCATTCTTACCTGTCATTTCTTCCTGGATTTTTTTTTTTTTTGAGGAGAATTCTTTATTTCATCATTTTGGTCCGTTTTCTGTCCCTTATATGTTTCAAAATTTTGTTATATACCCTGCACGTACGAGCACTATTATATTAAAGAGGGGCCCTACACACTCCAGGACCTTGCCTTTCAGGTGTTTTTGGAGAGTGTTACTTGCTCTCTGTTGTTGTGCCTTTGGTTCCTTTTATCTTTCTACTTGTAGTGATGTTTGAACCCTCTAGTAGGTGTACTTTGATTTGTTCCTTGAAGTAGCCCTGGAAAGGAAAATAAACAGACAAACAAAACACAGACTGAAAACAAAGACACAGAAACACACACACACACACACACACACACACACACACAAAACAGAAACATCAAGTTTCTTCAAGTAAACAACAGGATGGAGATTTTGCTGATGGAAGAGGCCTTATCCCATACATACAAAAAGAGAAATGACAGGGGCAGGGAAAAAGAAAAAAAAAATTGACCAGACAAGGAAATTATACGGCTTAATCCAGAGAGAGAGAGAAAGGAGAATAAAGAAGGAGGTGTGGACATGTATCAAGAGAATGGATTAAATATGTCTGTTTAAACCAAATCAACATCCAGAGTAACCAGACTTGAGGAGGAAAGACATAAGAAGGAGAAAAGAAAGGACGAATATATCTATATAATAAAAATTGTCTGAGAATTAAATCAGGCAATGCAACGGGGCTGGTCTAGAGGAGAGGCCATCTGGTTAGTCACCTTCAATTCCGCTCTAGTAGATATGCAGTTACCAGGTACAGAGGAGTGTGGTTTTGTGTAGGCAGGTCCCATCTACATTGTGGCCCCCCCCTGTCTGATCTGTGAGGCCCCACACTGGTGGTGGTAGGGAAAAATGGTGACACCCCAGTCTCTTCTCCATGGACCAGTTGTCCCAAACCACTCTGTTCAAGCCATCCTCACTGTGCTGAGGGTGCAGTTTGTGTCACTCTAGTGCTAATCTGGGATTCAAACTGTCACTCCATGACCCCCCCCCAGTACTGGGGAAGTGCTTCTCCCTGCCACTCAGTATGTGTTCTCTGGCTGGTGAAGGCAGGCAGGCTTTATCCTGTCCTACAGCACTCCAGGGAGGGGATTGTTTTCTCCTACTGTAGACTGCACCCTTGACCTAGCCACTGAGCCCGGGGCTGGCTCCTCTCCTTCCCAGGTGCAATATCCAGGCAGCCAAGCCCCAGTCCAGAGAAGGCCTCTTAGGGACCTTTCTCTGTCCTGGTCCATGGTTCTTCTTTGTCCAGATGCGGTCCTATGCTTCCCCAGCCTCCCTTTCTCTTCTCTTTGTCTCTCTGCAGAAGGGAATTGCTCCCCTCCATTCATTTTCTCTCCTAGTTTGCAATTATGCACATAGGGCTCATCAGGCTGTACCAGTGGGTCTCTGGAGGTGACTGTTTCTTTGTCTCCTGCACTCTCAGAGTTAAGCGTCATTTAGCTTCAACACTGCTTTGTTTGAGAGATGAGAGAACTTTTACTTCTCCTCCATGTTTGAAAATAATTATTGATAAGTATGTATTTATTGCTATTTTTACTTGTTTTGTCATTGTTTCTGGATATTTTCTCTGATCCTTGTCTTTGTCACTTTTGTCTCTCTTTTGCACTCAATGAATCCCTTTAATATTTCTTACAGGTTTGGTTTAGTGGTCACCAACTTCTTATGTTTTTGTATGTCTGGAAAATTTTTTCTCTCTCCTTCTATTCTTTATTTATTTTTATTTTTTAGTGTTTTGTTTATTTTTGAGAGAGAGAGAGAGACAGCATGAGCAGGGGAGGGTCAAGGGTCAGAGAGCGAGGGAGATACAGAATGTGAAGACAAACTCCGGGCTCTGAGCTAGCTGCTAGCACAGAGGCTGACATGGGCCTCGAACCCACAAACTATTGAGATAATGACCTGAGCCAAAGTCAGATGCTTAACTGACTGAGCCACCCAGGCACCCCTCTCCTTCTATTCTTAATAGTAGCCTTGCTGGGTAGAATACTCTTGGTTGCAGATTTTTTTCCATCCAGCACTTTGAATATATCATGCCACTCCCTTCTGGCTTGCAAAGTTTCTGTTGATTAATCTCCAGCTGGCCCTATGGATTTCCCTTTGTAAGTTAAGGATTTCTTTTTGTCTAGCTGTTTTTACATTTTTTCTTTATTGCTATATTTTGCAAATTTAATTACAATATGTCTTGGTGTTGACCTGCTTTTGTTGATTTTGATGGGTTTCTCCGTGCCTCCTGGATCTAGATGTCTGTTCCTTTCCCAGAATAAGGAAGTTTCCAGCTATTATTTCCTGAAATAAATTTTCTGACTCCCTTTCTCTTTCTTATTATTCTGGGACTCCTATAAATATATGAATGCTATTATGTTTGGCAGAGTCACTGAGTTCCCTAAGTCTATTCTTGTTTTGTATTATTCTTCTTTATCTCTTGTTCAGCTTCATTGCTTTCCATTATTTTGTTCTCTACATCACTAATTTGTTTCTCTGCTTCTTCTAGCCTTCTCTTTATTGAATGAAGCCTATTTCCAATCTCATTTATTGCAATCTTTATCTCCGACTGATGCTTTTTAAAACATTTTATCTCTGTGGTAAGGGTGTTCCTGATGTCTTCTATTATTTTCTGAAGCCCAGTGAGTATCCTGATGGTTATTCCTTTAAATTCTCCATCAGGTATATTACTTAAATCATTTTTGCTTAGATCTCTGGCTGTGGCTTTATCTTGTTCCTTCATTTGTGATAAATTACTCCATCTTCACATTCTGTCTCAGTCTCTTCCTTCTTCTCTGTATTAGAAAAGCTGGTCATGTATCCGACTCCTGAAAGCAATGGCCTTATGAAGAGATCATGTAATGCCCAGGGTCTGACACTTCAGAAATTGTCTCCATTATGTGCTGTATTCACTCTCCTATTTTATTTTGGTTACTCTATTCTTCAGACCACTTGTCTGCTGAGGCTCTTCTTGCCTGCTGTGGGCACTGTTTAGTCCCTGGCCTGAATGTTCTGAATTTTAATAGGTGTGCTCTGGTATGCTTGTGAAATGAGACAACACCACCTCCACCAGAACTGAGGCCTTACAAAAGTCTATGGTTGGGAGATGTGGTATGGACAGGATTGTGCTGGTCTTCTGGGTGAGGGGCCCCCTGCACTGGGACTAAAGCAAGTGTGACTAAGAAGGGAAGTCCCACCAGAGCGCAGCATATTGGGGCTTGGTGTATGCAAGGTTGCTAGTCAGTGTTGGTGCCGTGGTGCTTCAGCATTTATGTTGAAAGATAGGGCATGGAAACGGCATTGGCCAGCTCCTGTGTTCCAGAAATGTCTTTCTGTGAACACTGCTTCTCCGAGGTATGTGCTCCAAGAGGAGTGAATAATCTCTCCTCTTCATCCCTCAAACATTCTTAAATTTGCTATTTTATTCCATCTGCCTGAGGGTTGTTTGCCTGTCTTCTCTCCTGGAGCAGGGCCCTCAGGGCTCTATCTCTGCCAAGCCTGCTGACCTTTAAAACTCCAGGTTTTAAGCCCTACCGATTATAAGAACTCACAAAATTCAACCCCTCTTATTTTCCAAATCAATGGATTCAGGAAAACATTCTACTTGTGCATTCCCAAATGCTCCCTTCTCTTGTCATTCTCTGTGACCATGGCTTGCTCCCTTCCACAGCACCCACATCTGTTTCTCCCTTTACCCATATCTCTGCACTTCCTGCCTTCTTTGAGGTGGCTTTTCCTGGTATGTCAGTCTTAAGGTTGATTTATGGGGTTATTTAGGATAATTTATTAGTTATCTAGTTGTGTTCATGGGACAAGGTGAGCCTAGGGTCCTCCTACTCCACCATCATTTTCCTCTCCTTTTGGCTGTTTTATTTAGACAAATTCCCCACGTGTAACCTTTTGTGAAAGGCAAGATTGGTCTAGAGCATAGACTGGGATGGGGACTGAGAATTAAATTGCTTTTCACAATAAAAAGAACTTTGTTTGTTTTGCTTTTTTTTTTTAATTTTTGTGTGTTTTTAGGGAACAGTGTAGAGGAAGAGGCTGAATATTAAAAGAACTAAGAAAAGAGAATTTAAATGGAAAAGAATAGTTTTTGGCTTGTCAAGCGAAACCTGGAAAAATGGTGATAGCCTGAGTCTTATGGCACAAGATAGCTCTAAACATTCTCTTTAAGATGTCAGTATTTAGTTTTAAATCATTTCCTATTAGATGCTTGGTGGAAATATGTCTACCTCCTCCTGAGTAATTTAGTGGAAGCCACTTACCATACAGTAGCTTTGTATTTGTGGTCATTTGGGAGCATGAAAGTGGAGGGACAAAGACTACATTCCAGGCAGAGGTGCTGAAAGAAGGCAGCAGCTGCAGGAGTTGAACCCAGGGACTGAGAGAACTGACCATAGCTTGAAATGATTCATGAACAAGTGGATAAGAAGGTTACCCTGGAGTAGGGGGGATGGGTAAAGAGTATAGATCCTGATGTTACCTGGGGTAGAAATTCAAAACATCTGGTTATCACTGGAATAAGTGACTCCTGAAGACTGCGAGACATGAGTTTCCTTAGAAATATATAAAATAGAAATGGAAAATATCTGAATTCTATCTGGAGATTATTATTTGCATTTCAGTGACTATCTTTCTTTCCATTTCTCTCTTTCTAATATATATAATTATATATATAATTTTATAATTAAATATAAGTATATAAACAAAATATAATTATATGTAATTTATATATGATAATCATTATGTATAATTTAAAAATAAAAAGTTTTAGGGGCATCTGGGCGGCTCAGCCGATTGAGTGTTCAGCCTCAGCTCTGGTCATGATCTCACAGTTTGTGGGTTCGAGCCCCGTGTCAGGCTCTGTGCTGACAGCTAGCTCAGAGCCTGGAGCTTGCTTCAGATTCTGTATCTCCCTCTCTCTCTGACCCTCCCCTGCTCACACTGTCTCTCTCTGCCTCTCAAAAATATATAAAAACATAAAAAATAATAAAAAATAAAAATTTTTATATAGTGCTATCCTTTCTTACTTAACAATGTATTATTAGGCTCCCCCACTGCTATAGCATTACACCAATGTTTTTAAATTTTGATGTCTTGCACTTTTAACAAAATCCAAATTATGGAAAGAGTCTAAGTGTCAATCAACTGATGAATGTATAAAGAATACGTGCTTTATATATACAATGGAATACTATTTGGCAATGAGAAAGAATGAAATCATGCCATTTGCATCAATGTGGATGAAACTGGAGGGTATTATGCTAAGTTAAGTAAGTCAGTCAGAGAAAGACAGATACCATGTTTTCACTCATATGTAGATCTTGAGAAACTTAACAGAAGGCCATGGAGGAAGGGAAGGTGAAAAAAAAATAGTTACAAACAGAGAAGGAGGAAGGCAAACCATAGAAATTCTTAAATACAGAGAACAAACTAAGGGTTGATGGGGCGTGGGGAAGAGGGAAAAGTGGGTGATGGACATTGAGGAGGGCACTTGTTGGGATGAGCACTGGGTGTTTTATGTAAGCCAATTTCACAATAAATTATATTCAGAAAAAAATAAATACTTTAGCTGTGAATGTATGTTGCTGTTGTTTGATGTGAGTATTCTCCTTCATTTGAACTTTGGAATTCAACAAGTCATAATAATAAACTATCATCCATAGTATTATTGGCTACTATGGAAATATTATTACCATGAATACTGTTCTTGGTTAATAAGGACTCACCAAATGCTAGTGATTTTGCAACATATACTCTAAGACACACTCCTCTTCTACAAACCTATTACCCAAAAAAAAAAAAAAAAAAAAAAAAAGATAGAGTTATCCATGATAGAAGTGAAAAAGAATGGGTTGTGCTTAAGTTGGCCCTGGGTTCTGTGCCATCATCACTTGTTTGATGATGATACCCTCAACATTGTAATGACTGTCAGTTGGTCGGCATATATAGAATTTTGGAGGATAAGCTCAGAGCTCAAAATGCCCTCAAAGAGAGAATGAGATAGTAGAAGAATATTAGAATATTGACCTTGGCATCAACAAATCAACAACAAAATAACAAACATAAAAAAAAAATCCTAGTTCAGGAGTCAGTTCTGGGGGCACCTGGGTGGCTCAGTCAGTTAAGCATCCAACTCTTGGTTTTTCTCAGGTCATGATCTTGCAGTTTGTGAGATTGAGCCCTTTGTGTCAGGTCCTGTACTGGTAGTGCAGAGCTTGCTTGGGATTCTCTCTCTCCCTCTCTCTCTCTCTGTCCCCCTGCTTGCTCTCTCTCAAGATAAATATATAAACTTTAAAAAAGAGTCAATTATGTGTTTTTTAGTAACTATGAGGCCTTAAACTTAATCTTTTTGAGCCATTGCTTTCTCATGTGTAAAGTTGAAACAATAACACCCGCCCATCTTACCTCACAGATTGTTGTGAGGCTTCATTCAAGTGAAAAAGTGTATAAGAAAATACAAATGTAAGAGATTATTATTATGATTATTATTATGTTTAGAGAGATAATGATATCTGTAAGTGGAAAACAAGAAATAGCTGATTTACTAAGACTATAACAAAATAATTGAATGGCATTTGTCAATCTTCTGACACCTTTACACCTCCCTTAAATGTTAATGATCCTTGTGGTACCAGCCTTGACTGTCACCTTAAGCCACCCTTTCTATGGGGTTTTTAACCACTTTCCACTCCCTTACTCTACACTCTACACTCAAACTCTATTCTTTAGCCATTTGAACTTCTTTTACTTCCTGAGGCAGACTCTTTTATTATACTTTTACTCACTTCTCAATGCCCAACTTCCAGTTGCCTAGTTAAGTCTTATTCATTATTCAAGTCTCAATTTAGACACAACTTTTTGCAGAAGCCTTCCCTGACTCCCTTTAAACAAACTTGCTCCCCCCATGCACTTCTTATTGCATCCCATTGTTCCTCTATACATTGCTAAAGAAAATACCTACATCAGAAAACCTGGGCGCTTATTAAATGCAAACTCATAGGATCCACTCTCCAGATGTTCTGATTCAGTGGATCTCCTGTAGGATCAGTCTGCAAGTTAACTAGAATTCCAAATATTCTGATGCACATTAACACTTACGAGCCATATTCTGTTATAATACTCATCACCCTGAATCAAAATTGTTTATCTCTCTCTTTTATTTAACCTGTAATGAGAGCAGGGACTATGTCTGTCTTGCTCATGATTTGTAATTTAATGCCTGGCATAAACAATCAATACATGTTGTAACAAATAAGTAAGTAACTATATTAAAAAAAAAAAGAAGAAGAAGGGGAAAGAACAAGTCTTCTAAGGTGAGAACAGTGTGAACTCTCTGAAGCCCTTTGAACCTTGCATATCAACTATTTCAAAGTGATATGCTCTAAGAACATGCACACTAAATGCAAAACATTTACCAATTCCTAGATTCACTGTCATAAAAACTGCCAACTATGAGTTTAATAAATATTTTAAAGGAAATTGTAGGTGATTTTTCAGAAACCAAAAAGGCACATTCACAGCACTGCAAAATTAAATCTGGTTACTGCTGGAGAGTGATATTGGGATGAAGGTAAGAGATTTGGGCTTTTACTTTCTATACTTCTATATATTCTATACTTCTGTATTGTTTGATATTCTTTTTAAAAAATAAGGAGCACACATTGCCTCTGAAATTAAATTATTTTTAAGTTATTTATTTATTTTTTAAGTTTATATATTTATTTTGAGAGAGTGTGTGTGAGCAGAGGAGGGGCAGACAGAAAACGAGAGACAATCCTGAGCAGGGTTCATTCTGTCAGCACAGAGCCCAACACAGCACTCGATCTCACAAATCGTGAGATCATAACCCAAGCCGAAGTCAAGAGTCAGAAGTTTAACTGACGGAGCCACTTAGGTGACTCAAAATTACCTTTGAAACCTAAAATTTTACCAAAAATAAAATAAGTGCTTTAAAAATACAAGGGCTGTGCTATTGACTACATTATTTATCAATATGTTATTCTACAAAAATGCATTTGGGTATTTATAATCAAACTTTACGATACATAGATATGTGGGACTGAAGTATAAGTATTTAGTTTCAAACATTTGCCATATTCCTTTCTTCTGTTGCTTTTAAATATGGCTCCAGGGAACATCCCTTACATCACTGATTCAATGGAAAAGTCACACTAAACAGTTATTAAAGCAATGTGGCAAAGGGCTGAGGGTGAGGGAATTGGAGAGATACTTTTTAAGGTTTCAAATCTTGCAGGGCTCCTGGAAGGCTCAGTCGGTTAAGCATCCTACTTTGGCTCAGGTCATGATCTCATGGTTCATGGGTTCCAGCCCTGCTTCAGGCTCTGTGCTCACAGCTTGGAGCCTGGAGCCTGCTTCGGATCTGTGTCTCCCTTTCTCTCTGCCCCTCCGCTGCTCATACTCTGTCTCTCTTTGTCTCTCAACAATGAATAAATGTTAAAAAAGTATAAAAAAAAACTTTGCAACTAGTAGATAAATAAGTTCTGGAGATCTAGTGCACAGCATGGTAATTATAATCCACAATACTGTAACTTCAAAGTTGCTAAGACTATATTTCAACTGTTCTCAATACAAATAATAATTATGTACATTATAGAGTAATGCTATGGTAGTGATAATATTGTAATTCATAACTTACACAATGCTTTATGTAAATTATATCTCAATTTTTAAAAAGAAGCAATGAGTTAGAGTGAAGAACGCTAGCTTTGAAATCAAATGGTTCTCAGATTGAAGCCTGGGACTGCCATTTAATAATGCTATGATGTTAGAAAAGTTACTTAGTCTCTCTGAACTTCAGTTTCTTCCTCCTTAAAATGTGCTAATAATACATTCCTCACAAAACTGTTGTAAAGAACAAATGTGAGCTTATGTGTGAAGTGTCTAGCATAGGTCTAGGTATTCAATAAATACTAGCTTTCTTCTTCACTTTGTTCATTAAACAAATATGTACTGAGCACCTATGTCCCAGACATCACTTCATGCAGTGGGAATACACTGATGCACAAAACCAATGTGATCCTTGCCCTTGTGGAACTAGGAAATAGTGAGGGAGGTATATATTAAATTATATCTATCCATCTGCCCAGAGGAAAAATACTGTGATAAGTACCATGAAGAAGAATCACAGGGTGTATGAGAGAGTATCACTGGGTATCACATTTGTTGGGTTTTCTTTCAATGGAGAAAGGTGGGTACTGTAATTGGAAAGTGACAAACTAAGTTGGTGTTGGCCAGACAAAAAGTGAATGCAAATTCAAAAAGAACCCCTATTTGCTTAAATCTGAAGGATGTTTTTTCCTTCCATTCAAAGGTAGAAAAATACAGGTGTGTGTGTGTGTGTGTGTGTGTGTGTGTGTGTGTGTGTGTGTGTGTGTGTTTAAGGAGGGAAAAAAGTATTACCCACTGCCTTATATTAAGAGGAGATATCACTTCTGAACTCTGTGTACACAAGAATTTATCTTAAAGTCAGTTTGTAATGACCCCATAAAAAAGAACTATTAAGTTTAAGAATTATAAGACAACTATAAGTTTTCTTTACAATGCATCAGTGCCATGAAACTTTCAATAATAAAACTGTCCTTCCACAATCCAGTCAATTTATTCTTGAATCATTCCATTGAAGACCTCACCAAATATGCAATCCATTGCTAAGCAATGCCTTAAATTTCTATAACTATATTTTTTTAAATATGAACTGCTTGCGCAGGTAGTTAGCGAACTCTGAAGGAAAGAATTGCCTGACCAACAACGTAGCTCAGGAGATTCAGGTTTGCTTCACCCATTCTAATCTTGTGTTACTCATGGTCCAGAAAATGCCCTGAGATCCAAACAAATTTCAGTACGGACCCAGTAAACCCTAAATGATCTCAAAGTTTCCAGGAGTGACCTAGATTCCCTAGTGTTAATCTGAGGATCAATCCATGACCATAATAGCTTTTAAGCTCTCCCTCCCCTTTATTTATCTTCAGTCCTCCACAAAAGGAGTGCAGGATGGCTTTAAATTTTGTATCTGTCACATCCTCCCCATCCTACATCACTATAGCCTGGATTAAGGTAGCATATTCTCATTTGGTCTCCCTAGCTTCAGGCTTTACTTCCCTAGTCTACCCTTTCCATGTATCGACATTATTCCTTATTTTGTTTTATTTTTTAAATGTTTATTTATTTATTTTTGAGAGGGAGAGAGGGAGGGGGCAAAAGAGAGGAGAGAGAGAATCCCAGTCAGGCTTCACACTGCCCATGTGAAGCCCAACATGGGGCTTGAACACAGGAAGCATGAGATTATGACCTCAGCTGAAATCAAGTGTCAGACACTCAACTGACTGAGTCACCCAGGCTCCCCTCATTATTTTATCTTTATTCACACATATAGCATTAAATATTTGGAACTGTTCTGAACATTATGAACATATTAATTTACTTAATACTCCCAATCACCCTATTATGTAGGTAGCATTGTTATCCTCATGTAACAGGTGAAGATCCTGAGGGCACAGAAGAGGTTAAGTAACTTGCCCAACTAAGGTCACACATTTAGTAGGTGGTAGACTGAGATTTAAATTTAGGTAGCCTAGTGCCAAAGTCAATGTTTTTAACCACTCTTCTATACTGCTGCTTTCAGTATGATGGTGAGACCCTCTCCTGCTACTCCAGCCATTACTGATCTTTTCTGTGAATTCCTTCAGCACTTATAAACTATACTACTTAATACTTTATACTACTTTATACTTGCTTTTTATGTGATTGTTTTATGCTTATTAATTAAACTACTTAACCAGGGTTTCACATTCTTTCAAGGAGCTGCACCTACCTCATATCTGAATTCTGTAGCCTTCAGAACAATTAGAACAAGGAAGACACTTAGTAAGTGGCACAAGACTTAAACAAACCCCCAAAGGTTGATATATCCAATGATAAGCTCTATTCCTTTAATAATAGGTTTTACCCTGTTGTTTTGATTAAACCAATATATGCCATTATAGGTAACTTATACACCATAGTTAAATGACTCATGAATCAAGGTTCAGATTTGTTTTGGGACAGTGGAAAATTGACCCAGTGAGTATTTTAATTTTTCAACTCAACTTCCCCAAAGTCTGCCATTTTATAATTATTTAGTGAAGTATTTTACAAAAAAGAGCGAATAATGTTTTTTTAAAGCTAATTTAATCTTTGTAACTTACTGATTCAGATTCCTATAGAGTTGATTGTGATTTAGTGTGTGAGTTAGAGCCAAAAGACTTGAATCCTAGCTCCAACTCTAAGTCTTTACAAGTTATATAATTTTGAGAGGTTATTTAATCTCTCTCACTCATCACCTCACCCCATCCCTGCTTTCTCATCTATAGATTTGGGATATTCTTTGCCTTACCTCAAAGATGATTTTGAGGATCAATGAAGACAGTACATCTGAAAGTATTTTTTAATATTTATTTTTTTAATTTTTTCACATTTTTATTTATTATTGAGAGACAGAGCATGAGCAGGGGAGGGGCAGAGAGAGGGGGAGACACAGAATCTGAAGCAGGCTCCAGGCTCTGAGCTGTTAGCACAGAGTCCAACATGGGGCTTGAACCCGCAAACTGGGAGATCATGACTGGAACCAAAGCCGGATGCTTAAACAACTGAGCTATCAGGTGCCCCAATGTTTATTTATTTTGAGAGAGAGAGAGTGAGAGAGAATGGGGAAAGTCAGAGACAGAGGGAGACAAAGAATCTGAGACAGGCTCCAGGTTCCAGGCTTTCAGCACAGAGCCTGACACAGGGCTCAAACCCACAGACCATGAAATCATGACCTGAGCCAAAGTCGTATGCTTAACCGACTGAGCCACCCAGGGGCTCCTGAAAGTATTTTTTTAAACTCTAAAACACTATACAAATGCAGATTTTTAAAAATTGTTCATAGTATAAGGTCTGAGAACAGAGAAATATTAGTTTAGGGTTTAGATTAACCCCTAATCTAAACTGTGTGATCTGGGTAAAAGCATTAACTTCTCTGAACCTCCTCCTCTCCATTTATAATAAACAATGATTTTAATTCCCTCCATATCCTGTTGGCGAATAACAAAAAATCTTATACTAAGGAAAATATGAACTGTTACTGAATTTTTTAAACCCAAATGATTACCATGATATAAATTATTTTATATAATTGCTCTGTATTGGCACTTAGTAGTTATATAATTCTTTTGCTTGAATAAAGTATTTTAATTCCTCTTACTTTCTATAATAATGAGTTATGACAGAGAAAATGCTATGTATAGTGTAATATAGAAAAGAATAAATTATTCTTTTTGCATTAGAATAATAAAGAAATACATATTTTAGGGATCTCTTAAAGTAAATAAAGCAATTTTGCACAAAGAACAGAACATTTCTTCTGTGCTCACAATTAAAGCTCTAAAAGTATATGACTACAACTAATGAGTATTCTAATCCAGTAATAATAACATAAAACTTTTACAAATATATATGTTTTATATGTTTACCTGTACACACATACATACATACTTTTAAGTTCCCTGCTGATGGAAAACTTCAAGAGAGAAGTCTTGATGAATCATGAAAGAAAGAAAGAAAGAAAGAAAGAAAGAAAGAAAGAAAGAAAGAAAGAAAGAAAGAAGGAAGGAAGGAAGGAAGGAAGGAAGGAAAGAAAGAAAGAAAGAAAGAAAGAAAGAAAGAAAGAAAGAAAGAAAGAAAGAGAAAGAAAAGAAAAGGAAAGAATGGAGGAAGGAAGGAAGAAAAAGGAAAGAAGGAAGGAAAATGAATGACTCATGAAAAATGGAGGAGAATGTAGAAATTGGAGATTAGATTGAAGAAAGGAGAAAAGCATTCATTCAGTTAAGCATTCATTCATGAAACATTTTTCATCACCTACTATGTGCCAGATATATCAGTCTATGAAAAGATAAAAGACTAATAAGATATATCTCTGCTCTCAAAGGTTTCAGTATTATTTGAAAGACAGGCAGACCTATAGATAAATGATGTAGGTAGGTGGAAGAAGAGGAAGAGGAGGAGGAGGAAGAAGAGGAAGAAGAAGAAGGAGGAGGAGGAGGAGGAGGAAGAAGAGAAAGAGTTGGAGGAGGAGGAGGAGGAGAGAGTTGGAGGTTGAGAAGGAGGATAAAGATTTGGAGGTTGGTGAGGTGGAGGAGGTAGAGGAGGTGGAGGGAATAGATGATAGATGGTAGGTAGATAGATAGATAGATAGATAGATAGATAGATAATATAAATAAAGTCAATGTAAGTACTATGCAGAGATACCCAAAGGAGCAGCCAAAAGAACATGTCTCAAACTGAAAGATAGAGTAAAATTTCTTGGAGGAGGTGACAGCCTGAGCTGAGTTATAAGTTAAGAAATAGGAGCTGTTCATATTAAAGGAGGGTGGGGTACATATCAGGTAGTAGAAAAAGTTTTTATGAAAGTCTAGAGATAACAAAAAGCAAGGAAGATTCTATAGAATTGCAACTTGTTCAATGTGACTGTGAGGAAAGGAATAATAATAGATGAAGGTGAAGAGGTAGGCAGGAGCCAGATCTTTAAAAAAAAAAAACAATAAAAAGAAACTTGGTATGACTTTGCTAAGGAGTTTGACTTTATCCTGAAGGGATTGAAAGTTATTAAAGGATCTTAAGCAGAGCAGTGTTATAAGTTATCTAAGAAGTACCAATGTATATGGAAGACTGAAAATAGTTGTCTATACAGGTATGAAGAAAGAGAGATAATGATGTCACAGAAGCCAAAAGAGAAGAGTTTCCAGTGTCAAGTGCACAGGAGATAAATACTGAAAAGTAACCACTGGGTTTAGCAATAAGTAGGTTATATATAACTTTATTGAGTACAGTGTCAATTTCAGTGAAATGAAATTGAATTGTATTAGGCTGAGGAGTGGATAAAAAGTGAAGTAGAAGCAATGAATGACTATTAGTATTCCAACTAGCTGTGCTATGAAGAAAAGACAAATGGTGATAACTGAAGGCACAATGGGCTTGATGGAGGTCTCTCTCTCTCTCTCTCCCTTTCTCCTTCTCTCCCTCTCTTCTTCCTTCCCACTCTTCCTCGCTCCCATCCTCTCTCTCTCAAAATACTTAACTTGTTTATATGCTGATTAGAAAGAGCCAACTAAAGGAAGAGGCTTAAGAATCAGGAGAAAGGGATATACAAAGAAGAGGGGCAGTAAGGAAGCTGAAGATGGGATCTAGAACACAAATGGGAGGATGGGATTTGTTAAGAATGGTAAATACCTATTCTACTGAGATGGGAATGAAGGAGTTAATGATGGAAGCTAATGTAAAGAAGCTTATATGTGAAGGTCCAATGACAAGAATCAGGAAGCTCAAGAGTTATCACATCATAACCTCAATTTTACCCTGTGAATATTGTTATTTAGGATGATGAAGCCCAGAATAGTAGCTGAAGGTAATGTTTAAAGGAGATGATTAGGGTTAAGAAGAATTCCTGGTTTGTCTGATGCTAGAGGCCATGAATTTGTCATACTCTTCACTTCTTATTCTTATATCCCATTTCCATTCCATCAGGAAATTCTGTCAGCTTTATCTTCAAAATATACCCTAAATCCAACCAATTTTCTCTATCTCCACCTCCAGCACTCTAATGTGACCCATCGACATCTCTCTTTTTGATTATTGTAATAGAGTTCTCTCCTTTTCCTCAACCCTGGCTGCTTTCAAAGATTCTCTTTGTCTTTGATTTTCTTCAGATTTAATCTGATATACCTAGGTGTAGAGTTTTGGTATTTATCTTGCTTAGTGTTCTCTGAGATTCCCAATCTGTGCCTTGGTGTCTGTCATTGATTTTGGAAAAATCTCAGCCATTATTACTTCAAATATTTCTTCTCCTTCTGGTATTTCCATTACATATATGTTAGGTCTTTCGTAGTTGTTCCATAGTTCTTGGGTATTATATTCTGAGTGGGTTTTTTTTTTCATTAATTTTCTCTTTGCATTTCAGTCTTTGCATTTCAGTTTGGGAAGTTTCTACTGATATTTTCCAGGTTAGATATTTTTGCTAAACCAGTTTACTAAGCCCATTAAAGATATTCTTCATTTCTGTTATAGTGTTCTGGTATGTAGCATTTCATTTTGGCACCGTCTTAGAGAATCCATCTCTCTGCTTGCATTATCCATCTATTCTTGCATGTTGTCTACTTTTTCCATTTGAAGTTTTAGCACATTCATCATGATTATTTTAAATTCCGAATCTGGGGAAAGGGGAAGAAGATGGCAGAGAAATAAGAGGCTCCATACTTCCCGCCCCCATCTCTCAAACAAAGAAGAGCTGAAGCCAAAGGACTCTGAACCCCAAGAGTCTGGGAGGAAAGGAGACAGAGTCTACTAGGAAGATGGCCTCATAGCATGAGTGAAAACTGGAGGAGATAAAAACAGGCTGGGACATGGAGGCATGGAGAGGAGGGAGCACCCCTTCTGTGGAGAGACAAAGGGAAAGGAAAAAGCGGCTAGGGAAGTGTAAAACTGTATCTGGAGAAGAGAAAAATCTCGGCCCAGGATGGAGAGGGATCCTATCCTATACCCCGTGCCGGGGGACAAAAAGACTTTCCTCTGGATCAGGCAGTACCCCAAGGGCCCAGTCACCATAAGAAGGAACTGATCCCCTGCTCTGAAGTGCCAGGCTCAAGGGATTACATTTCGGGCAGTATCATTAATATGCACAGAATGAGAGTTTGGAATGTGGCTGGGCGTAAGGCACCTTGGCCCACCTTGGCCCACCTTAGCTGCACCCACACAGTGAGAACAGATCTAAAGCAGTGATTTGGGACACCTGGTTCAAGGAGAAGAGACTGGGGGAGTTGCCATTTTTCTCCCCACAGCTACTAAGCTTGACCCTCAGGGAGGCAGGACCCACCTACCCCCAACCATGCCCATCTGTGCTGGGGAGCTGCTGGGAGCCTGTAGATGCTACAGAAACAGATGGCCCCTCCCCCAACACCAGCACTGCTGCGTTGCCTTGATTAACTCTAGATCAATTCTTGCTATTCAGATATATTCTCCCTTTCCTTATTCTTATCTTTCCCCTCCTCTGGGCTGGTTATTCTCATTATAGGTTTAGCTTAAAAGGCATATTTAATCCGTCCTCCTGATGCATGTTCTACACCTCCTTCTTTTCTTTCCTTTCTCTCTTTCTCTAGAATAATCAGACTATATAGTTTCTCTAGGTAACATTATCTTCGTTTCTTTCTCCTTGCCTCCTGCCATATTCTCCTTTGTCCCTCTCTGATTAAGCCTTTTAGTCGATCTGCCTGGTCAATGTTCATTTTCTCTGTCTCCTCACCCCTGTCATTTCTCTCTTTCTATATACTCTTCCGTCAGCACTGCCTACACCCTGCTCTTTATTTGTAGCTAGGATTTCTGGTTTTATGCCGTTAGACTGTCCTTTGTTTTTTGTTTTTTGTTTCTTGTTTTTTTTAAATTATTATTTTTATCAGTTTGCTTCTTTGTTTGATTTGTTTGTGCGTTTTTGTATTTTTCTTCCCTGTTTGTTTACCTGTCTGTTTTCCTTTCCAAGGCTACCTCAAGATACAAGCCAAAGTACACATACTGGAAAGTCCAAAACATCACTACAAGTAGGGAAATAAAGTAACCAAAGTCACATCAAGAGAGGCCAAGGGACACCCTTCAAAGAATATTTCTGGAACAGACAGGTCCTGGACAGTCTATGAGCCTCCTTTAATATAGCAGTACTCATAGGTGCAGAGCAAATAACAAGTCTTTAAAACTTACAACAGACAGAAAGCTAGCCAAAATGATGAAGTGGAAGAACTCCCCTCAAAAGAAATTCCAGGAAGACGTGACAGCTAAGGAATTGATCAAAACAGATATAAGCAACATAACTGAAAAAGAATTTAGAACAATAGTCATAAAACGAATCACTGGGCTTGAAAAAGACATAGAAGATAGCAGAGACACCATTGCTGCAAAGATCATGGATCTTAACAATAGTTCTGATGAATTAAAAATGTTATATGAAGTGCATAATAAAATGGAGGTGGCCACTGCATGAACTGAAGAGGCAGTGAGGAGAATAAGTGAAATAGAAGATACAATTAAAGACAAAGAGGAAGCCACCAAAAAGACAAATAGATTGATCCAGGAGCATGAAAGGAGAATTCGAGAACTGAGTGGTGCAAACAAATAAAACAATATCCCTATCATAGGAATTCCAGAATAAGAAGAAGAGAGAGAAAAGGGCTAAAGGGGTACTTAAACAAATTATAGCTGAGTACCTCCCCAATCTGACTAAGGAAACAGACATTGATAACCAAAAGGCACAGAGAACTCGCCTCAGACATAACTTGAATCAATCTTCTGCACAATATATCATAGTGAAACTGGCAAAATATAAGGATAAAGAGAGGATTCAGAAAGCAGCTAGGGATAAAAGGACCCTAATATACAAAGGGAGACACATCTGGGAGGTTACAGACCTATCTACTGAAACTTGGCAGGCCAGAAAGAAATGGCAGGAAATCTTCAATGTGATGAACAGAAAAAATATGCAGCCAAGATTTTTTTTTTATCCAGCCAGCCTCTCATTCAGAATAAAAGGAGAGAGAAAGGTTTTCACAAACAAAAACTGAAGGAAATCATCACCACTAAATCACCATACAAGAAATCCTAAGGGGGACTCTCTGAAGGAAATGTTGCAAGGAACACAAAGTACCAGAGACACCACTACAAGCATGAATCCTACAGAGAACACAATGATTCTAAACCCATATTTTTCAATAATAACACTGAATGTAAGTGGACTAAATGCCCCAATCAAAAGATATAGGATATAAAAATAGATTTAAAAAAAAGATCTATTGATTTGCTGTCTACAAGAGACTCATTTTATTTTAATTTTTTAAAATAGTTTATTGTCAAATTAGTTTCCATATAACACCCAGTGCTTCTCCCCCCAAGTGCCCCCCACCATGACCATCACCCCCTCCCCCCCTTCCCCCTTCAGTCCATGGTTCGTCTCCAGTATTCAGTAGTCTCCCTTGATCTGTGTCCCTCACTCATCCCCGCTCTCTTTCCCCCTTCCTCTCCCCATGGTCCCCTGCCTGGTCTGTCCTGTTAGACCTATGAATGCAGACATATGGTATCTA
>PJEM01013140.1:0-42674 GCA_004023845.1 Helogale parvula
TTAATGTCCTGCTTATCGAAGCCAGGGCTAAATGGACAATTGAGGACTAAATGCCAGAATGATAAGGTTGGATACAAGGCTATACATGGTACAAAAACATGCTATCACTTAAATAAAATAAAATTAAGACCCTCTATATTGGTAAAGTAAGAAAATCCATGTTGATAGATAACTTTGGTCCTCAAGCTTCTCCTTCTATTTCTCTAATACTTGGTTTTGCCTTTTTACTATCCTAGGGGGCAAAGTGGTGGCTCTGGAGCTGACTAGTTCCTTGGAATAAGGTCCAAGTTAGACCTCACAGCACTTCTCCCACTTCCAAAGAGCTACTGAGAGTAGGTTAGTCCACCTCAGTTCTAGAGAATTTATGTGGGATTAAAAAAAATAGTGGCATGCAACTACACACACACACACACACACACACACACACACACAGATATAGATATAGATGGATGGATAGATAGATAGATAGATAGATAGATAGATAGATAGATAGATAGTATGAGACATTTGTCTTGTCTTTAACTTAAAGAAACTTTTAGGAATTTTTCTTAATGAATTACCAACATGTGGAAAAGGTCTTTTTTTTTTTTTTAATAAATGTTGACATAACTTCCAAACATATCCAGAAATTCCAAAATGTATACTCTGGAAAGGTAGTCTCAGAAAGACGAAGGCATTTATTGTCCCTAGTTTAACTTAGGTCTTTGATCCAATGTAGAAATCCCCTTCCAGATTAAATATCAGACTACTTCATCCAGTGCATTTTAGCTTAATTTTTCTCAAACACACCAACTATTCTTTCCTCATGAAAACTTTGCCCTTTCTGGTTCCTCAGCCTTGACTTCTTTTTTATAAAAGTGTCCTCATCTGTTGAATCTTCAAGAGATACTCTTCTGACACACTCTCTAAAGGGACTTCTGATTCCAGTTATTCTTGAGCTTTTTGCTTTTTCCCTTTAAGACATTTACCATTGTGTGTGTGTGTGTGTGTGTGTGTGTGTGTGTATTTGTGTATTATCTGTCTCTGCCTTTTTAAAAAATTTTTGTTATGTTTTTTATTTATTTTTGAGAGACAGAGAGACACAGTGCGAACAGGGGAGGGGCAGAGAAAGAGGGAGACACAGAATCTGAAGCAGGCTCCAGGCTCTGAGCTGTCAGCACAGATCCCGATGCAGGGCTCAAACCCACAAACTGTGAGATTGTGACCTGAGCGGAAGCCGGAAACTTAACCGACTGAGCCACCCAGGCGCCCTTTATCTGTATCTTCCACCAGAATAAACCTTCAGTAAATATTTGTAGCAGAGGAATAATCCAAAGTAGAGATGCATACTGTCAGTAGCAAAATGACTTTTTACAATGGCATTAAACACTAAGAAGTAGCAGGGTAGATGTATACATCAGAGATCTCCAGAGAAACAAAACCAACGTGTGTGTGTGGTGAGAGAAAGAGACAGAAAGAGGGGGGGAGGGTGGGAGGAGATTAATTTTTAAAGAATTAGCTCACAAGATTGTAGAGGCTTCGTGAGTCCAAAATCTGATGGAGTATGTTGACAGGGGTGGAGACTTTGGGAATAGTTATAGTGCACGTCCAAGGACAGTTTGCTGCAAGAATTTCTTATTGCTTGGGAGATGTCAGTCTTTGATCTATTAATACCTTCAACTTATTTGTCTCTTCCACCTACATTATGGAAGGTAATTCGTTTTACTCAAAATCTGCCAATTTAAATGTTAATTTTAGCCAAGTGAACACTATAAGAGAAGTATCCACAATAATGTTTGACCAGCCAGGTTGACACATAAAATTATCCATCACAGTAGTCTGGGAAGTGGCCATAATAGAGCTGTTAAGGAACAACCAAAAATATCAAAGCCAATAAGGTTTAAACACAGAAGGGTTTATGGTTTGGAGAACTCAAGCAATAGATAAATGTTTTTTGGTAATATAATGATATTGTTGTAGGTTAAAGTATAAATTAAGCTGCTGTAACAGATATACTTTTAAAACATAGTAGCTTACATAAAACGAGAGTACATTCTTCCCCATAATAGTTCAGGGAAGTTTGGCAGATTATACTATAAAAGTTTTCTTCAGTTTGTCTTATATACATATATGGCTACTCCAGCTTTTTTTGACTTCCAGTAGCATGATAGATAGTTCTCCATCCCCTCACTTTCAATCTGAAGGGGTCCTCAGGTCTAAAATGAGTCTCTTGTAGACAGCAAATAAATGGGTCTTGTTGTTTTATCCATTTTGGATACCCTATGTCTTTTGATTTGAGCATTTAATCCATTTACTTCAGTGTTATTGAAAAATATGGGTTTAGAGTCATTGTGTTATCTGTAGGTTTCATGCTTGTAGTGATGTCTCTGGTACTTTGTGTTCTTGCAACATTTCCCTCAGAGTTCCCCTTAGGATCTCTTGTAGGCCTAGTGTAGTGGTGATGAATTTCTTTGGTTTTTGTTTGTTTGAGAAAACCTTTATATCTTCTTCTATTCTGAATGACAGGCTCGTTGGATAAAGGATTCTTGGCCGCATATTTTTCCTGTTCATCACATTGAAGATTTCCTGCCATTCCTTTCTGGCCTGTCAAGTTTCAGTAGATAGGTATGTAACCACTCTGATAGGTTTCCCTTGGTATGTTAGGGCCCTTTTATCCCTAGCTGCTTTCAGAATTCTCTCTTTATTTTTTTATTTTGCCAGCTTCACTATGATGTGTTATACAGAAGATCAATTCAAGTTACATCTGAGGGGAGTTCTCTGTGCCTCTTGGATTTCAATGTCTGTTTCCTTCCCCAGGTTGGGGCAGTCTCAGCTATAATTTGTTCAAGTTCTTTAGCCCCTTTCTCTCTCTTCTTCTTATGGAATTCCTATGATACAGATGTTGTTCCATTTGATTGCATCACTTAGTTCTCTAATTCTCCTTTTGTGCTCCTGAATCAGTTTCTCTCTCTTTCTTTTGGCTTCCTCCTTTTCCATAATTCTATTGTCTAATTCACCTATTCTCCCCTCTTCAATTTGCACTATGGCCATCTCCATTTTATTATACACCTCATTAATAGCATTTTTTAATTCATCATGACTATTTTTAAGATCCTTGATCTCTGCAGCAATGGGGTCTCTGCTGTCTTCTATGTTTTTTCAGGCCCAGTGATTAATTTTATGACTATTATTCTAAATTCTTATTCAGTTATGTGCTTGTGTTTCTTTTGATCAATTCTTTAGCTGTCACTTCTTCCTGGAAATTCCTTGGAGGAGAGTTCTTCTGTTTTGTCATTTTGGCTAGCTTTCTGTCCCTTGTAAGTCTTAAATGCTTGTTAAGTGCTCTGCATCTGTGAGTACTGCTATATTAAAAGGGGCTCATACCCTGTCCAGGTCCTGGCCATTCAGGAGGTGTTTTTTTTGGAGAGTGTTACTTGGTCTCTGTTGATCTTGACTTTGGTTATTTTATTTCCCTACTTACAGTGATGTTTTAGACTCTCCACCAGGTGTGCTTTGGTTTGTTTCTTGAAGTAGCCTGGAAAGGAAAATAAACAGAAAAACAGGAGACAAAAACACAAAAATGCACAAACAAATAAAACAAGCAAGCAAGCAAACAAACAAACAAACAAAAAAGAAAAAGAAAAAAACAATCTAACAGCAGAAAACCATAAACACTAGCTACAAGTAGAGAACAGGGTAGAGGTGGTGCTGATGGAAGAGTTTATGCAAAGATAGAAATGACAGGGGCAGGGAAAGAGAAAAACATTGACCAGGCAGAGAGACTAAAAGGCTTAATCTAGAGAAAGAGAAAGGAGAATAAGGAAGGAGGTGAGGAGAAAGAAATGAAGATAAAGGTACCAAGAGAAACTATATGGCCTGATTATTTCAGGGAGAGAAAGGAAAGAAAAGAAGAGGTGTAGAACATGCATCAAGAGAATGGATTAAATATGCCTGTTTAAGCAAACCAAAAACCAGAATACCAGCTTAGAGGATGGAAAAAAGAAGAAAAGGGAGGATATATCTAAATAACGAGAATTGACCTAGAATTAATCCAGGCAATGCCTCAGTGATGGTCCAGAGGAGGGGGCTGTTTGGTTCCACAGCGTCTATCCGGCTCCAGTAGATGAACAGCTCTCCAGCTCTGAGGGGCGTGGTTTGGTGTAGGCGGGTCCCGTCTCTACTGTGGGCCCAGGGGACTGATCCCTGAGGCCCCACCTTGGTGGTTGTGGGGGAGAAAAATGGCGACCCCCAGTCCCTTTGGTTCTCTTACAATCTACTGAGGCAAAGCCTTAAATTTTAGTTATTGTATGTTTGTTTAACTGGTAGTATTTCCATTGCCAATTTTGGTATTATGTAATATGTAGGTTAAATTATTATATCAACAAGACTTCAGAAAACTGTGGCTTAAGTAAGTCAGCAATTGTTCTTGTTGTTTTCTCTTTCTCCAAAAATAGTCCCGGAAGGGTGGGTAGGAACTTTTCCAAGAGGTCATCCGAGAATTTTGTTTGCCAGAGTGGCTCTTCATCCTCAATGTGTGGTTTTCATCTCTGATTTTAAGATCTAGTGCTTCTAGTTTGCTTGGATAAAGTATATCACTAATACCCCTCCTGAATTTTAGCCAGTGAGAATTGAAAAACAAAAAAATAAAATCTATGCAGGAGGTTTTGACACAGAAGATATCACAGAAATTGCCTGTGCAACTTCTGCTCGGTTTTATTGGATCAAAACTTAGTTATAAAGTAAACATAAATGCAAAAGTGGATGGACTTAGTTAAAATTTAGAAGGCATTTCTATTAATGAAAGAAGATGTGGAGAATCAATACTGTGGATCATTTTTGAGATCTAAGGGCATTGGATTTCTCTGTCTGAACCTAGCATAGAGAAGATATTCTCAAAATGGACTAGAAACAAAATGAATTATTAAAAAGTAAAGTGTATAGTGAAAATTTTCTTGATTTAAGACAAGTTAGAGAGGGAGGCAGCACTACTGAGATCTATAGATACAAAATGAAAAATCTGAATAAAGTGGGATAATTTTCTTACCTTAATAAAAATGACCTCAAATTTCAAATGTTAGACTAAGTGGTATGACACTTTCCATCATTCAAACAATCATTTAATGTTGGTTGACAACACATACTTTGTTCAGATTATAAACAGGATCAATAATTCAAAAGTTGACATTTCATTGAAGGAGGGTATATTCAAAACCTATATTTTAAAAATTTCATAGAAATTTATTTCCAGAACTTTTTCTTTTCCCTCAACTTAAGTGTCAATATTCTTTTCTTTCTGCAATTGCCTCCATTGCCTAAGAAAACTCATTAAAAGAGCTCATCTGAACCTGTAAGTTATGTATTCTTTTTCCCTACCATTTCTATTCATTAATTATTCCATATCAGTTATTCTGGTGCACTCTTTCAAAGAAAACGCTCCCAAGTTGTTCTGGGATTCAGTGTGAAGACAGGAGCCCCATAAATGATGGCAGACTTCAGGCAAAATTCTTTACTTCCTTAGAAAACAAGCAACTTCTATTGAAAAGCCATTATTGGGTTTGTGTTCTGCCATTCCCCTCTCACCTCAAGTGACCAACACATCATTTAGGAAATAATGTCAAAACCACATTCAAATTGCTTTAGATGTACAAATGCATCAAAAGAACATTTATTCTATCACATACATTATTTTCTGTTCATTCCTGTTTCCAAATGACCAGAATTCTCACTTTCTATTACCGTGTAAAGAAACAAAACATTTCCTGTTATACCTTGTGTAGTATCTGTGGTTAGTATTTATTACATCTTGTATGTGAAAATAAAGATGTATGTCTGTGAATGTGTCCATGTGTATATGTGTATGTTTGTGTGCTCTTATGCCTACTAAAGTTTACAAATACATAGAAGGTTTCTGGAAAAATAAAACATTAGAAAATGTTGAGTTGAAAATATACAATTTGTTCTATTTAAGTTTATTCATATTGAGAGACAGTGCACATGCATGTGTGTGCAAGTTGGGGAAGGGCAGAGAGAGGGTGAGAAACACAGAGCCTGATGCAAGGCTGGAAGTCACAAATGCTTAGATCATGTCCTGAGCCGAGGTCAAGAGTCAGCCACTTGGGGACCTGGGTGGCTCACTGAAATAAACCTCTGACTCTTGGTTTTGACTCAAGTCATAATCTCACCAATTCCTGAGTTCAAACCCCATGCCAGGTTTGAGATTCTCTCTTTTTGCCCCTTACCCCCACACATGTGTTCTCTGTATCTCTCAACATAAATAAATAAATAAAATAAAAATAAAAAATGAGTCAGGCGCTTAACTGACTGAACCACCCAGGTGTCCCTCCCATTTGCTCTATTTTAATTTTAATCATGTACCTATATTTATCATTATAAATTTAGTAATAAAATAAATTTGAAAATAGTTACAATAAAACCTATAAGATAAAGTGAATATATATTTTATTTAACTAATAATCTTTTTTTGTGTGTGTAACCATCTCATGATTTAAAGAAAATAATACAATTCAGTGAACCTGTTTAGTTCATACGATAGCATCAGGTTTCTATGTCTATGCAGTGTGACTATACCATACCCGTTTTGATGACATCAGTTTTGATAAAACAGTGCACTTTCATGTTCTGTTTGTGAGTGATAACAAGTAACTATATTTTGCTTTTCACCTATTTATTGTCATGTAGAGAATGAATAATATGGATTCTCAAGATTGAGGAACATGCCAACTTTTATTATGAAATTTTATTTTATTTATTTATTTTTAAAATTTATTTGTTTTGAGAGAGAGAGAGAGACAATGTGAGTGGGGGAAGGGCAGAGAAGAAGGGAGAGAGGGAGAGAGATCCCAAGCAGGTTCTGCACTGTCAGTGCAGAGTCCAGTGAAGGGCTTCAAACCCACAAACTGTGAGACCATGACCTGAGCTGAAATCAAGAGTTGGACCCTTTACTGACAATTAGGTAATCTTAATTCCATTGCCTATAATCACTATGCTCTAAATATGGTGATATTTATCGGATACATAAAAACAGAAAATTCTTAGGGCCTTTCTGGAAGTAGATTATCAATGTTAAGATATATATATGGTTACTAGAAAAACACCACTGCGGGGCGCCTGGGTGGCTCAGTCGTTTAGCCTCCGACTTCGGCTCAGGTCAGATCTCACGTTCGTGGGTTCAAGCCCCACGTCAGGCTCTGTGCTAGCTCAGAGCCTGGAGCCTGCTTCCGGTTCTGTTCTCCTCTCTCTGCCCCTCCCCCTCTCATGCTCTGTCTCTCTCTGTATCAAAAATAAATTAAAAAAAAACACCACCGCCTGTGTGGCTAGTCAGTTGAGTGTCTTGCTTCAGCTCAGATCATGATCTCATGGTTCATGTGCTTGAGCCCCGCTTCAGACTCTGCATTAGCAGAGTGAGGCCTAATTTGAATCCTCTGTGTCCCTTTCTCTCTGCCCTTCCCCTCTCTTAAAAATAAATAAACATTTAAACAAAAGTTTAAACAGAACAACACCACTGATGCTGTAATTTATATAGAAAACAGAGGAGAGAATAAACTTATCCTGAGGACCTGGGAATTTATAAATCATATGTGTTTGATTTGGACTTTGAAGAATAGGGACAATTTAACAATTAGAAATAGAAGAGAAGTAATGTCAGCATCATGGCAGCTTAAGAAGTCCCTTATTTTCACCCCTCCTTCTCCCCAACTAAAATATGGAATCTATCCATAAACAAAACTGCGTTTGTGGGAGTCGTAGGATCCAGTATCATATGCTAAAGGACTCAGAAGGAGTTTCATTCACCTGTGTATTGGGTTAATAGGCAGACAGACCTTGGGTCAGGCTGTGGAACTGACAGGCACCTGTGAACTGGTTTTAGCCCCTCTGGGCATCAGTCTGGGAGCACCTGGAGAGCACTGACTCTAGAGGATACCCAGAGATGAGAGACCCTTTGTAAAAGTCAAGGTCTCCAGAGGAGAAATTTCACCACTTACTTGGAAAAGGAAAAAAAAATAAAATAAATTGGAGACATTGGAGTGTGTAAAGGGACTCTGACAGCATCACTATTCCCCACAGGATTAGACATAGAGGAAGCTCACAATCTTTTTTCCCGTGGAAAAAAGAAGAGTAAATCAGTACCCATATTTCCCAACTGTGTGGGGTGCTACTAAGGAAATCCATTTCGGTCCCATACACTCAGAGTATTAAATTAGGAGCTCCATGACTTAGGTGAGGGAGGACAACAGAAAGATGCAGCTAAGAATATCAGAGGGCTTAAAGGGTCAGAGTTCCTGCTGTATTCTGGATTCTAGGAGTAAGCCCATTGACAATCTTCTGATAAAACGTCACCTAAGGATTCTCATAATTGGCTCACAGACACCTCCAGTCTCCCAAGTGCCAAACCCGCATCTCTCTCACTACATCTAGTTCCTTGTGCACAATCCCAAGGGTGGTCATGAGATCAAGTTCAGGTAGACAGGGAACCTGTGCAGAAAACAAGCTAGGGTCTGTGGATAAGGAACAAGCCACAATCTTAAGCTGTAATGACACCATCAGGGGTGGTGGTGGGAAGAGGTTTTTAGCAGGAAGTCTGGTGAGTTGTGAGAACTGGAGAGATATGCAAGTTTAAGAATTTTACCACAAAGAGTGCAAGAAGTGTGGAGCAGGAATATCTAGTACAAGGCCAAAGAAAATCTCAAAATTTATGGCAGTACCAACAAAAAATATCTACCTGAGGGCAGCCCATAAAGATAAAAGGAGGTGACTGTTGCATCGAATGCAAAAAAAAAAAAAAAAAAGGGCAACACAAAATTCCAAGGAACATGAAGAATCAAGGACATGTGACATCACCAAAAGATCACAGTATTCCTCTAATAACAGAACTCAATAACATGGAGATCTGATTTACTGATAAAAATTCCAAAATAACTGTTTTTGAAGAATCTTAATAAAACAAGAAAACATAGATAATTCAATGACATCTGGAAAACAATGAATGAAGAAAATGAGTAAAAGAAAAGTTACAAATCATAAATAATAACCAAACTGAAATTCTGGAGCTGAACAAGTTAAAGAAAGAAGTGAAGAATGCAATGCAAAACATCAATAGCAGAATAGATCATGAAGAAGAAAGAATTAGTGAGTTCCAGGATACGAATTTTGAAATAACAAAGAGAACAAAAGAGAATTAAACAGAGCAAAGAAACTGTACGTGATCTATGGGCCACCATCAAAAGAATGAATATCAGAAGACAGGAATTCTAGAAGAGGGCAGAAAGTCTTGTTTTATTTTTTTATTTCTTTTTTAAAAAATTTTAATGCTTATTTTTTAGAGAGAGACAGAGACAGAGCAAAGCAGGGGAGTTGCAGAGAAAGAGGGAGACAAAGAATCTGAAGCAGCTCCATGCTCTGAGTTGTCAGCCCATACCCGGCACAAGGCTGTGACCCACAGACCTGAGATCATGACCTGAGCCGAAGTCAGATGCTCAACTGACTGAGCCACCCAAGCACCCCAGAAAGTCTCTATTTAAATATAATGGTTGAGATCTTACCAAACGTGGGGAGAGAGTTGGAGATTTAATTTCACAAAGCTAATAGATAACCTTATTATTTCCATCCAGAACAGTTTTCTCAAAGACACATTATAATGAAGTGGTAAAGGGGTGCCTGAGTGGGTCAGTCAGGTAAATGTCTGACCCTTGGTTTTGGTCAGGTCAAGATCTACAGTTCATGGGACAGAGACATGTGCTGGGCTCTGTGCCGACAGCATGGGGCCTGCTTGGGATTCGCTGTCTCCCTCCCTCTCTCTCTGCTTCTCCTGCCCACCCCCAACTCTGTCTCAAAATAAAAAGGCTTTAAAAATAACAAAGCAGTTAAAAGAGACAAAAAGAGAATCCTAAAAGCATCAAGAGAAAAAAAGATAGCAAAATACAATGGAATCCCCTTTAGGCTATTAGCAGGTTTGTCAGCAGAAACCTTATGGGCCAGAAAGAGTGGGATGAAATATTCAAAATTCTGAAAGAAAAATATTGCCAGCCAAGAATACTCTGTCTGGCATAGTTATCTTTCATAAATTAAGAGATTTTAAGACTGTCCTAGACAAACAAAGGCTGTGGGAGTTCATCACCACTAGACCTGTGTTACAAAAAATGCTGAAATTTTCTGAAGATTAAACAGAAAAAAGCTGACTAATAACATGAAAACATACAAAAATAGACAACATAGTAAAGGTAAATATGTAATAGTATGCAGAAAATTCTAATTTTCTAATATGTTGGTGTATTACCTTCTTACTAATAGTATAAAGATTAAATAAAAAGATTATTTAAAAAACATAGTTACCATAATTTGTTAATGAATACACAATATAAAAAGGTAAATTGTGACATCAAAAACATAAACTGGGGGAGTCAAGTAAATTTTTCTGTGATTGATGTTAAGTAGCTATCAGTATAAAACATACTTATATTTTTAAGACATTATTTGTTAACCTCACGGTAGCTACAAAGGAAAAGCCTACAGAAGATACTGAAAATATAATGAGAAGAGAATCAGAGCATACCGCCATGGAAAAAAATGCCAATCCACAAAACTAGGCAGTGAGAGAAAAAAGGAGCAGTGGAACAACAAAATAGGACGCCGTTAATAAGATGGCATCAGTGAGTCTGTATCAATAATCTAAATACAAATAGATTGAATTCTTACAAGACACAGAGTAGATAGATGGATAGAGAAAGAAAGGGGTATGGAGGGAGAGGGGAGAGAGAGACCTGATTATATGCAGATTGCAGGAGACTCACTTTAGCTTAAAGGGAACACGTGGCTTATTTCTTCAAGGGAAGAAATGGAAAAAGATATTCCATACCAATGGAAACAAAAAGAGAGCAGTAGTAGTGATACCTGTAACAGACAAAATACAAGCTAAGCCAAAAATGGTAATAAGACACAGAGGTCATTATATAACCATTATATAATCATAAAGGTGTTGGCTTATCAATAATATACAATTATAAATATATACTTGCTCAACACTAGAGTACCTAAATTAAGCAAATTCTAACAGATTCTAAGAGAAAAATATGTAGAACAATAATAGTAGGGGACTTTAGTACTACACTTTCAGCAATGGATAGATCATCCAGACAGAAAATCAACTAGGAACCATTGGATTAGGTCCATACTTTAGACTAAATGGGCCTAATACACAAATACAGAACATTCCATTCAACAGTAGCAGAATACACATTTTTCTCGTGCATACAGAACATTTTCCAAGATAGATCATATGATCATCTACAGAACAGGTGTCAGAAAATATAAGAAGATTGAAATCTTATCAAGTATCTACCTGATGACAGTGTTATGCAACTCAAAAACAACTAGAGAAAAGCTGGAAAATTTACAGATATCTGGGAAATAAACTACACTAAACAATTAATGAGTCGATGAAGAAATCAGAAATAGAAATCTCAAAACAAATGAAAATGGAAATGCAACATACCAAAACCTGTGAGATGCTGTAAAAGCAGTTCTTAGAGGGAAATTTATAGCAATTGATGCATATATTGAGAAAAAAACAATCTCAAATGAGCCACCTATGTTTATACTTCAAGAAACTAGGGGGAGAAAAGGACAAAATAGGCCCAGTGTTAGCAGAAGGAAGGAAATAACAAGATGGGAGTGGAAATGATGAAACAGAGACCAGAAAAACAATAGAAAAAACTAACAACAACAACAAAAGCCTACGAGCCGGTTTTCAAAAAATAAGATTGACAAATCTTTAGTTAGTTTAATAAAGAAAAAGAAAAAAGAATCAAATAAATAAAATGATAAATGAAAAGAAAGCACTGCAGCTAATATCGCAGAAGAACATAGGATCATAAGAGACTACTATGAACATTTATATGTCAAAAAATTAGATAACCTGGAAGAAATGGACAAATTCCTAGAAACATACAATTTACTGAGACTGAATCATAGAGAAATAAAAAAAAAAAATCAAAACAGTCCAACAATGAGTAGAGGGATTGAATTAGTAATCAAAACCTTCCCAACCTGCATAAGCCCAGTACCAGATGGTTTTACTAGTGAATTCTACCAAGAAATTAAAGGAGAATTTTACCAATATTTCTCAAAGTCTTTCAAATTATTGAAAATGAGGAGCACTCACAAACTTATTTTCCAATGCCAGCATTACACTTATACCAAAGCCACATAAGGATACTGCAGGAGAAGATAGTCCAATATTTCTGGCAAATATGGATGTAAAAATTCTTTAAAAAAAGTTAGGAAACCAAATTTAATAGCACATTAAGTGGACTATAGACCCTGATCAAGTGGGATTGAATTCCAAGATTGAAGGGATACACCTTATATAATGTACACGAATTAATAAATGTAATACACCAAATTAGTAGAATTAAAGGTAAAAATTACATAAGTATCTGTGGGACACCTGGGTGACTCAGTCGGTTAAATATCTAACTTTTGATTTCACTCAGGTCATCATCTCACAGTTGTGGGATTCAGCCCCATGTTGGGCTCCCCCGCATGGCGCCTACTTAGGATTCCTTCTCCCTCTCCCTCTCCCTCTCCATCTCCCTCTGCCCCTTCCCCACTCCTGTGTGTGTGTGTGTGTGTGTGCGCGCGCGCGCTCACATGCATGCTTTCTCTCAAAAGAAAAAAAATTACATGAGTGTCTCAAAAGATACAGAAAAAATATTTGACAATGCACAACATCTTCTTGGGATAAAAGTCTTCAATAAATTGGATATAGAAGGAACAAACATAATAATAGTATGTATGGTCACATACAACAAACCTACTGCTGACACAATACTCAGTGGTGAAAGGTTAAAAGCTTTTTGGTAAGATCAGTGACAAAATAAAGGTGCCCACTTTCACTATTCAGTCTAGTACTAAAAGTTCTATATAGAGTAGACAAGATAAAGAAATTAAAGGTCTACAAAGAGAAAAAAAGTAAAATTGTCTTTATTTGCATATGATATGATCTTATGTATAGAAAATTCTAAGAAAATTGACAAAAAAACTGTTGGAACTAATCAATGATTTCAGTAAAATTCCAGGATATAAAATAAACATAAAGAAATCAGTTGTGTTTCTATAAACTAGCAAAATAGTATCTGAAAAACAACTAACAGAATCAATCACATTCACAATAACAACAAAAATACTTAGAAATAAATTTAATCAAGACAGTGAAACTATATGACTTTGCTGAAAGAAACTGATGAAAACACAGAAAAATATCCCATGTTCATGGAGGCATGATATTTCCCATTTCAAACTATATTACAAAGCTATAGTAATCAAAACAATATGATACTGGCATAAAAATGACAGATCAATGGGACAGTTTCAAGAGTTCAGGAATAAACTCTTACATATGATGCCAACAAATATTGAACCCAAAGGACAAGAATACTCAATCAAGAAAGTACTATTTCTTCAATAAATGGTATTGGGAAGTCTGGATAATCATACATATTGGACAGCTACCCTAAAAATAACTGAAAATAGATTGCCAATTTAAAAATAAGACCTGAAACCATTAAATTTCTAGAAGAAAATACAAGTAAGTCCCTTGACATTGGTTTTGGTAACAATATTTTGGATATGATGCCAAAAGCACAAGCAGCAGAATTAAAAATAAACTAGGAGAACTACATCAAACTGAAAACCTACTGAACAGCAAAAGAAGCAATAAAAAAACGAAAAGGCAGTCAATGGAATGAGAGAAAATATTCATAAATCATACATCACATCAGGTGGTAATGTCCAAATTATATAAATAACTTATGTAATTTGGTAACAGTAAAATAAAATTAGGGGTGCCTGGGTGGCTGAGTTGGTTAAACTCAGGTCATGAGTCACGCTTCGTGGGTTCAAGCCCTATGTTGGGCTCTGTGCTGACAGCTTGGAGCCTGGAGCCTGCTTCAGATAGTGTGTGTATGTCTCTCTCCCTGCCCCTCCCCCACTCACACTCTGTCTTTCTCTCTCTCTCAAAAATAAACATTAAAAAAACGTCAGATTAACACTCCAATTGAATAAAAAAGTGGATCTGAATAGAATTTTTTCAAAGAAGACACTAATGGCCAACAAGTGCCTGAAAAAGTGCACAGCGTCACGAATCGTCAGGGAAATGCAAGTCAGAACTACACGGAGACGTTAAAACCGCTGCGTGTCAGAATGGCTGTCATCAAAAAGACCAGAGATAACAAGTATTGGTCAGGCTGTGGAGAAAAGAGACCTTTTTTGCACTGTTGGTGTAAATTGGTTCAACCACTATGGAAAACAATAGAAAGTTTACTTAAAACATTAGCTTTAATTTTGGAGGCATATATACAAAGGAAACAAAAACAG
The DNA here is from genome assembly GCA_004023845.1 of Helogale parvula. Lineage (NCBI taxonomy): Eukaryota > Metazoa > Chordata > Mammalia > Carnivora > Herpestidae > Helogale > Helogale parvula. The sequence continues at coordinate 14,371 of PJEM01013140.1, forward strand.
GATATTGAAAAGGTATATGCACTCCCATGTTTATTACAGTGTTATGCACAATAGCCCAGATAGGGAAACCCCCTAAGCGACCATTAATGAATTAATGGATCCAAAGAAAGTTTTATATTCATTTATAATGGAATATTATTCAGCCACATGAAAGGAGGAAATTCTGCTATTTGCAACAATATGGATGAAACCTTAAAGGCATAATGCTAAATGAGATAATTCAGACACCATAAGACAAATACTGTACAATAGTATGATATCATTTATATGTGGAATCTAAAAAAACTGAGGTTAAATTATAATCTCACGGTTTGTGAAATTGAACCCTGCTGTCAGTGCAGAGCCTGCTTGAGACTCTCTCTCTTCTTTCTAACTGCCCTCCTCTCAAAAGAAATAAATAAACTTGGGGCACCCAGTTGGCTCAGTCAGTTAAGCATCCAAGTCTAGGTTTCAGCTCAGGTCGTGATATTGCAGTTCATGAGTTTGAGCCTTACATCAGGCTCCACACTCACAGTGTGGGATTCTCTCTCCCTTTCTCTCTGCCCCTCCGCTGCTTGTGCTCTCTCTGTCTCTCTCTCAAAATACACTTTACAAAATGAATGAATAAACTTAAAAAATTAAAACACCAAGCTCATATAAACAGAAAGTAACAGAGGTTACTTAGAGATGCAGGGATTGGGGAGATGTTAGTCAAAGGTTACAAACTTGCAGTTGGAAGGTAAATATGTTTTGGAGATCTAATTCACAGCACTGTGACTACAGTTAACAATACCATATTACATACTTGAGTGTTGCTAAGAGACTAGATCTCTAATGTTCTCACACACAAAAATGATAATTATGTGACATTATGGAGGTGTTAGCTAATGCTATGGTGTTAATCATATTGCTATATATATGTTTATCAAATCACCTTTCACATCTTAAAGTTAAACAGTGTTGTATACCAGCTACGCTTAAAAATGAAGAAGTGAAAAAAATGGCTGCTTAAACTTAGAGCGGCAAAACCATATTCAGAAATCAGTAAAAATCTGGTAGAATATTCTAATTATTGCATGATGGGCAAATGCAAGGGATGGAATTGGAGACAGGAGTTACGATTTTAGAAGGACTGTAAAGACAAACCATTGAGGATTAAAAGTGCCAGTTTTAAGAATTTAGATATTATCTCAAAGGTTACGACAGAATTTGTATTTGAAAAACATCTCAAGTACCATATTTGAAAATAAATTGATTTTTTTGTGTGGTGCAGTTGGTAATAGGAAGACAGGAATCGATTACAAACAGTTAAAGAATATGAAACTAAGAGTAAAAATGTTCCTATGTTTCTATCCTCAGTAGAGGTTATGTGATAAATTGGCATGTGTAAACAATATATTTGAGGAGAGGACACTTGGCTTGGGGGTCCTAATGGACCTCTATCACAGAGAAGTTCAGCAGTTGATGACTCAACATATGGACTTCTGGAGACTGTTTGGGATTATGGCTGTTATGTAGAGGAAATCAAGTCTTGGAATTAGACGAGTTCTTTATGCCAGAATGTAGAGATGCAATGCATATTCAACATTCTATGTGACCGGAAGTGGTGTAGGTGGTGAGGATACAGGAATGAACAAAGCAGGTATAGTTGCCTTAGAGGAACTACCAACTGATCAGACTTCAGAAGTCAAAAAAATTTACAAATATTCAGATATATACTCTGTAATGTGGTCCCTCAGTTTCCAGGATTTGTAGTAGTGGAAAGTGTCATTTGTTTGTGTTTGTTCTGGAAGCTACATAAAGGCTTCCTTGAAGAAATGACTTTTATACTGAGACTTGCAGGACTAAAGGGATCAACCAGGAAAAGAATGGTTTCTACTGAAACATAAAAACATTTAGGAAGTTTTCCCCTATTTTTTCCTTCTCTAAATACTTATCAACTTAGTTCTTTTATCAGAGTGAGACATTTGAAAAATCATATATCACTGAAAGAGTTATACTTTGAGACAGTTGTTGAACATTGTAGCTTCCTACAGATTTGGATAAAAGTTTGGGCAAACAAGAGGCTGAGGAAAAAGCTTATGAGGAAGATCTGAGGGATGAGATGTCACAGGAACTTGGAAAACCTCAGACATATCCCTGGAAATCTAGAAGGCAATCAATGCATATGTGTGTACAGGCGTGTGCATGGCCAGGACTGTGTGTGTGTTCAGAGACGACCCACGGCCATATGATTTTATGATTTTACTTCTGGCTACTCTTGAGGTTTTGTACCAGAAGGAAGTAAAAGGCAAATGCACCATCGTAAATTGCCTGGCTGCATTTTAAAACTGCTTCAACAGATACACAGATCATCTCCACAAAAACTGAGAGGCTTATTGGTTCCAGGTACATAAGGAAACCTCTGTCTAATAATAAGCTCACCACTAAGTCGCTAAGTAGAGACTTTAGTGACCACACATTGCAGAGGATACAGATGTAAAAAAAAATCAGAAAAATCATTAAACAAACAAGAGTTGTTTTGTTGTTGCTTTCCCTACCCTCTATCTCCGGGCACTGCCTTATCTCCACATTATCCAATTCCTTTTTTTCTTTATTTGTGTTTTATTTTTAGCTCTTTATTTCATAACAGAGGCTTTCCTCAGATTACCTATGACCAATCACTATCCATCACATTAAAGGTTAAGACACAAAAAGCTGACCAGAAGCTGTGTGCATATGTGTGAGAAAGGATTGTTGACTGACCATTCAGCTTGGAAGGAAAATGCCAAGCATTCAGAGAAGATGGAGGACCAAAGAGCCGTGGGACTTTTTCACAGGACCAGGAGGGAAGAGAGTTCCTAGAAGAAATAATATAGAATGAAATGATGAGAAATCAGCAAAATAAAATGAGAACTGAGCAGAGGCCATTGGCTTTGACAAAGAAGAGTCCACAGTTAGCTGTTGAGAAAGAAATTTCCACAGAATAATAGAGATGTAAGCAGAATGTCAGAAAGAAAGAGTGAGGTCTGTGGGTGGAGGGAGTTTTTTTGAGAATGTGGTTATAAAAAGAAGGAAAGTAAAGATGGGTCATAGTTTGAAGAGGAACCAGTTTAGTGTATTTGTGTTGGGCTGTCTCCATTAAAATCAAGCAAACCCAAATGGAACAAGGCATTAGTCATTTAAAATCTTTCACTCATCAAAGCTCCTGCCAGAATTATGCACAAAATAAATTTATAGGTTTTAATTTCATCTCTTGAGTTTTTCCAAGTCTTTTGATTTATGTGCTGATCTATAACATTATCCAGTGACAGACACAGAAAGAGGGAAGAAAATTCAAAGTTCTAAGTCATTCACAGTTTGGAATATTGGTTCTCCCAAAATTGTATCCATGGTTAAGATACTCAAAAAGGGACCGAGGCTATCTTTTCTTCAGAGTGAAGTTAATAAAATAAAGTTATACAATGTTGGGCCTACATATCTGAACATGATCAATATATCTTTCCTTCCTCGCTTCCTTCCTTGCTTCCTTCCTTCCTTCCTTGCTTCCTTCCTTCTTCTTTCCCTCCCTCCTTCTCTCTCTCCCCCACTTCCTTCTCCTGCTCCTTCCCATCTGCTCTCTTTTGGTGATATAATCAATAGACTCAACACAGGTATCCTGAATTGGGTGATAACTTTGTCTTCCTACTTACCTACATGATATTTGTAGGCTTATACATATATATATGTGTGTATATATATGTATAAGTACAGAAAGAGAGGTGGGGCAGAGAATTTTATGACTATCACTATATTTTAAAGTTTGTATTCAACTGCTGACTGACAGAATAATAGCAGAAAAGTATAAGAAGATATATAGAAAAGTATTTTACTGAATATGTCTGATGAAGATACCATAAAAGTGTCAATCATTCTAATATTGCAGTGTTACTTTTTTGTCATTACTTCGGATTGGCATGCCTATTTGAAACCTAGGATCAGCATAAAAATGGTAAATTATGAACATTTTTCTAAACAATGAAAACTTGGTGTCACCACTCTTTTTGGCGAATAGAGAGATGATCAGGCTATTTGGGGCTAATTGCTGATCTCATGAGAGCACTTAGGACAGGACGGGATATGGAAAATTGGACATTTATTACACTCTATTTAAATGGCATTTCTAAGTGTATGTTGAGCTATGACAATGACCCAATTTAGTACATCATCAAGAATTTCTTTGCTGTCAAATCAGCGTCTTTGCAAAGTATTTTATCATTTATTTTGTCAAAGAGGACCCAGAAGTTATAAACTCTTAGAGAATAGATGTTTTTTGTCATATATATCTTTGTTTTCTCCCAAATAGTCAAGCTCAGAGTTTTGCCCATATGAGTTTCATAACATAAGTTTATTTAGGGAAGGATGGGTGGATGAATGGATGGATAAGTCAGTAAGGAGGAATATCCTCCAACAAAATTTCCAATAAAATGTAGGTCACTGTACAGTTTAAAATCTTAAGAAAGCTAATGATTAAATTTCCATAACTTCTTTGGTCAACACTATTTATATCTTTTTAATTTATGGATAGAAAATTTTATAAGTTTACTTAAAATGGCTTACGTTGTGTTACTAATTAAACAGCACATAAGAAACATCACTTGTCTAAATTTTTACCCAGCCACTGTCTCTTTGTACCAGTTCTGCTAGAGAAAAGCATTAGCTATCATGTTACCACCTGGGGACTTTCAGAAATCTTTAATAGTGCTGGTTTCTAAATTTCTAAAGGTACTTACTCCATCAACATTTTTTAAATAGTTCCACGTTTTCCCACAAGTCAATAGAAAGCAACCTGAGGACAGGAAAATGTCTGATTCTTTTTGACATCCTTTGTGGCAACCTCCCCTGAACAAAACATTTAGTCGTTTAGCCCATCCATTCAGTTTGTGTCAGCTGTAAGTGATTTATAGTTTCCCACTTTTTCACTGAGTGCTAGATTTAGATAGGTTGCATGATACAGGTTCAGTTACTGAACGTTTCAGCATTTTATCTAGCTGGATCTCAAAACCTGCTCACCATAAAATGCAATGCAGGATTTTCTGGGGTTTTTTTTTCCTTTGTAAGTTTATTTGGAGAGAGAGGGAAAGGAGAGAGAGAGAGAGAGCGTGAGAGAGCGTGCATTGTGTGTGCGCGCGCACGTGCGCGCGCGCGCACACACACACACACACACACACAAGCAGGAAAGGGGCAGAGAGAGAGGGAAAGAGAGAATCCTAAGATGTCTGTGCTACAGCATAGAGCCCGACAAAGGGCTCAAGCTTATGAAGCAAGAGACCATGACCTGAGCTGAAATCGAGTCAGTCTCTAACTGACTGAGCCACCCTGGTGTCCCAGCAGCATTTTCTTTTAAATAGAAGATCTTAAAATCCCACTTTGAGAAGTTTTTAGAAAATGTCTTTAGTCCACTTGAGGTAATTGGGGATACCCTGGGGTGTCCACGGAATTGGGGTTGACATTGACTCATGTAGAATATTTCTATTCTAGTCTTTTTCTGTTGAAAAAGGGCTAGATTCGAGCAGTAATTTTTCAGCAGGGGTGCTACTGGTATTTTTGTTGGGACAATTCATCATTTCATTGCAGAATTTTAAATGCCCCCACCCTTTCAACTGCTCCTAATGAGTTGAGTTTCCTGAGGCTGGAAACCACTCAGCTAAGGTTTGATTATGGGGCAATTTTGACAATGAAATGGGGGTTGATGGTTTGGGTATGTTTGACAGAACTACATTTTAAACAGTTGGTGATGGATTATGGTTGTGCTTCCAATTCTCTGTTCAATCTTTGTGCTGCTCAAATGCCTTCAGGGTAAAAGACTTTAAAAATCATAACACAATTTCGACATATTAAAGTTATTGCTAATATAACTTTATTTCCTCCTCACAATATCAGTATGCAGTAGGGGGTTGCAAACGTGAATCTAGGTACGGGTTCCATTGGAGAGATATTCATTTAATTGATAGGAATAAATACTTTAATAATATCCAAATCCAGAGAGTGTGTCAGGAGAATTTCACAGAACATTTTAGAGCGTTTGGATGATGTTCAGAAAATGTTAGGGAACATTCAAGGCCCCAGGATATCCAATATCAAATATAATACATATATGCATTTTAAAAATTATGGTTGGTTTCTTCTCATTTATAAGCCTATTTTGGCTTACAAAATAATTTTTATTTATCTAATATACCTTTTTGAGTACTTGCATATAATGGGCTTTCTTTTCATCAGAAGTTTTCTACTTTATTTCTCCCTCAGTAAAAATGAGTCACTGTTTTCCTTGTTTACCACCTTTTATCTGTGTCTGTAGACTGTGAGTGCTGAAGTTGACTTCTGTCTCTCTCCTATGGGGACAAGGTACTCAATAACTTTAATGAGAAAATTTGTTGCATAAGTATTACAAATCTGGGATCTACGTGATGAGACGGTAGAAAGAGAAATAAATAAGTGTTATTTAAGTGAGTGGGATGTTAATGCAACTTCAGGAACTGCTTTCAAATTATGGAAGAGAGCCCTCTGTGCTGAAAGTTTAGTTTTCTTGATCAGAATGGCAGCTTGTCAAGGATAGAAACCATTTCCTGTAGCACATAAGGAAAAGAAAGTTGATGTTTGATGAATACTTTTTGGTTGGATTATTTGTATATTTGCAACTCAGAATAAAAGTAGCTGGAAAGAGGAATTAAAAAGTAAAGAGCCATCAAAATTTTAAATAATTATAAAACAGAAACCAGTGTAAGCCTTCTACAGTTACCTTGACTGGCTTTTTAAACAATGTCTGGACCAAAAAAGAAAATAGGGTTTCCAGCTGAGTTGGAACAGATTTGATCCATATTTCTCCTTTAGTGAAGCACAAAATATGGTACCTAACATGGGTAGACACTCCTGGAAGTGAGCCCTATTCGACTACATTATGTTTAACGTTTTTGCACCTGTTTTTTGCTGCAATTTTACCAACAAGGGGTCTGCGGAGGCACTGCTTCGTACTTGGCCTACAGCCAAACCAATAAACAAAAATGTCATTAATCACTGTCACTTGTCAATTCTCCATTTAAGAAATTGTCTCTTTTCATTGTTACTACTAAAAACACAAGGGAGACTGATAAACTTTGTCTTGAAGAACTGAAGCTAAGTTTTCGAAAGTGAAACTTTCAGGGGTTTTTTCCCCCCAAAGGGAAAATGTGGTATTTAAAGGTAGATTTCAGCTACAATTGAAAGTATATCTGTGAGAGCAAAAGCCATGCATGTATATGTGGCTGGTCATCCACAAGACTGTGCTAAAAGGAATGTGTGCTGAAGCACAGTGTTATTTCTGCAGGCCATTTCTTCCAAGTGTGAGCTGAAAGATCAGAAATGGTGTAAGACATGGTGTATGGATGCCTCCCTGCCTCCTACATGAATGATAACAAACTCTTCACAGTCTCTACCACTTGAGTGTAGATCACAGTCCCTGTACCCCTCTTGGAGAGAATAGTCATATATATACACCATAGTTGCATATATGCAAATATTTTAATTCATTTAAAGGAGCATAGGCCTAGCAAGGAATATTTTCTCCGTATTATTGTCTTGTGTATCTGATAAGAACTAGGTGACTTCAGAAAGTGGTAATGGGAAATAGTCAAGTCTTATCCTGCATTGCATTATACGGAATTCAAATACCTTCATACTGATTTTTTAGAGTTGTGGTCCAATAGTGATTGAGGTGAAATCAAAATTGAAGAGAGAAATAGGCAAATAGTTTGAGGGGCAGTATGATGAAATGACTGACAGTACGGGTTCTAAAATCAAACTTGTCTGAGGTTGAATCCCAATTCTATTACTTTAACAGCTTTGTTATTTTGGATACGATATTAAATCTCTGTTTTAACAATTAAATAACATCTATCTTGCAACATACACACACATACACTCAACACATATAGTGCAATGTCTGGTCAATAAAAAGTGTTCGTATCACAATGGCCTAAAAATATGGGCCATAAGATAGGTACTCAAAATGTCATCCTTTTTTTTATTAGTGTTTCTAAGCATCAGTTTTTGCATGTCTAAAATGGTGATAATGACAACACATTTAGGAATTTTCATAAGGCTTAAATTAAATAGAAAATTTATATGGCACAACCTGGCCTAGTACCACAGATTTTGCTCAGTGTTAGACTGAATTTGAATTTGATAGTCCATGAAAGCATTTTTACCATGTGCATCACAAATTCTGGGCACTTTGGTACACAGAAGCCAATGTGTTGAAAATTTGATTATGGATTACTTTGTCCTAGTGACATCTCATAAGGTTTCAGTGTTTGAATTTTGTGTAACATTTAGCTTATCACACTTGACATTCTTGTCAGTTTGGAATCTGAGAATGCTGATGTGGGCCTGACAATGTAGCAGCCAAGAGCTGAAATTCTCCTTAAAGATCATCAAATATGATCAAAATACTGTCCAGGGAGCTAATACAACGTTTCTAAGGTGGCCGAGTTTTTGAACTTCTCAGGGTACTGGAAATGATGTCCACCATGGGTGTGGGACTTTGTTTATGAAGTGATGAGTAACAGTCATGTGGATAGCCAGATGGGCCAATGAAGCACAATGAAAGAGAAAGCCTGTGAGGCTTTAGTAGGGAGTGGCTCAGTAAGACCAGATGTTTTATTTTTTAATAGCCAGCCACTGATAGAATCATAAAATTCAATATTTTATGCTGAGGTCATTTAAGTCTGTGAAAGGTTAGAACAATGGTAAAAATAATACTTTTTTTAACTTTAAAATATATTTTGAATATAAAGTATTTCAGATTAAAACATGCATTTTCCCCCATGTTCCCTAAGACAATGTCATGTGTCCATAGTTCTGCCTAAAGCACCTTTATAAAATGAGTTATTTGGAACATAGTTCATTGATCTTTCACGAATAGAAGGTGGAATTGCTATTGGGATTTGGATTTGAATGCCTTTCTGGGAAAATTAGGTACTCTAATCCTGATCATTAAGCTACCCCCAATAGCTCTTGGCCCTGTTTCTATTGCACTATCATGATTTTTTATCATTTAAGTCATCAGCTAAGCTGTGCTGCTATAGGAGACGAGGAAGATGAATACATTGGCGGTTTACCGAGAATAGATTTTTTTTTACACTAAACTCATTTTTAATGAAGTATGTACACATGACAATTTATACCCAAGAAACTGCAATTGACTGTATTTTCCTGGTATTTATCTTGAAGTGAAATGTTTCCTTTGAGCTCATTTCAATCTCTTTCCAGTACTTCTATTTTGGTGCCAGGATATTGATGTCCATTAACTAGTGAGGTAAATCACCAGTATAAATATGTTAGAGATATTCCCAAAGGCAGTGCCGTGATTTTTTTTCCACATGTAAAGATGACGATCAGTTCTTTGGAGAAGCCAGCTATTAACTACCTGCTGAGTTTATTTGCACATGTCCTTCTCTGTTATATTCAGGCAACTAGAAATTAATTTGTTGCTAGATTACTTTTTTTGTATATATGATTATATTGAATAATATGAGATTTTGACAAAAATGCAGGGCAATTCTAAGGCATTATTTTAGGTCATTCAGTCTCTAATCTTTTCCTGGGCTCTTTTGCATGTAAAGTGTCTTTTTATTAAGTTATGGAAATTGGAACCCATCTCCTAGTTTCTAAAAACAATTATTATTTTTGTGTGTGTACTAGAGGTGTTTATGCTTTCTCCTTTTTCTATTATGATGCCTTTTCTTATTATATTGAATGTTCTGCTTCCTGACTGAAAATATCTGTTTTTCAGATCTTGCTTTTATTTTTGTATTCTTTCATTTTCTCAGGTGCTTATGCTTTAATAAGTTTCCCCTGATTTGTGCTGCCTCTGTTAAAAGATTTTTTCTGCTTATTTCTTTGAGAATGGTTCTTTCTCTAAAGATAATATATGGTACATTAATATATGTACTTTGACCTCATTCTAAATACCTTTATTTTTCGACTCTTCAAATATATTCCATTTTACAATTTTGCATTATAAAACGCTTTTTAGAAAATGCGGAGTGTTGGTAAATGCATTAAATGACAATTGGAATTTTTGTCATTTTTCCATACTATGATATATACAAACTCTTTTATTTATTTTTTCTGGAATAAGAGCTAAGAGCTCTGTGTTTGAGATCTGAGACTATGAAATCAAGAGAGTAATTTTCCTTGTTTGTGTGATAATAGTGCCTCTGATAGAATTAAGGGAGCAATATGACTCTAATGTCTGTCCTTTAATTTTGTTATTTCTTGCTTTTACCCTGAAATAAACATTCACTCTTTTGCTACTTAACTATTAAATTGTATTTCTCAATAATTACTCTACTTTTTATCTTTTTCAAATTCAGTCCATTCCATATACTGCTATTTAATTAATTATCTTAAAACACACTTATGTACAAACTCATTCTCTGGTTGAATCATCATTAACACCACATAGCTTGGAGAAAAATATTAAAAATATTTGGCCTTGCACCCAAAAGCCTACAAAATGTAGATCCAACCTCACCCGTTCCTAAGTGGTATATACACCAACCTGCATGATTTAGCAGAGTGTTAAGCACTGGCTCTAGATACTATCTGACTCAAAGCCAGCATGAACGTGGGCAAGTTATTTCACTCTCTAAACCTCACTCAGTCTCCTGAGAGCTCTAATGGAGATTATGAGAGTGTTTACCTCATAGAATTGTTGAGTATTAAATGCATTAATACATGTCAAGTTTCTTGAGCAGAATAGGCACAGAAGCTTAATACAAATTAGTTTTTAATTTTTTAAAATATTCATTGGTTCAAAACTTCTTTCACACATCGTATCGTATATCTCTTATTGTCAAATGATCCTACTCCAGATCCTAGCCAAGTGAAAATATTTTTGTTGCACAGGATAGTGATCTTTTTTCTTTAACTAGAACAATTATAAATTTGTGCTATTGATTTGTTTTTTAATACTATACTGCCTTTAATTGCTAGTACAACATTCAGATTTGTATGTTTTTCTTCACTCAAGGCATCCTTATTATTACAGTATCTATTAAGGTGCCTCGCATATAGGAGATTGCCAAAAATGTTTTTTTATTGATGATAACCATTGTAAGAGAAGCCAAAAAAAAGCTATAATAGTGATTAAGTAACAAAAAGCTACCTTAACCCTATTGCTTTTATTCCCATGATTACTCCTCTGTATGGAGCTAAGTATCTTAAAAGAAGAAACCACTATATAAAACATGATTGATTTTTAAGAAACTTTTTATTTGAATTTTACCTAACAGCGCAATATTGGTTTCAGGAGTAGAATTCAGTGATTCGTCATTCAACAGTGCTTATCACAACAAGCACCCTCCTTAATACCCATCACCCACCCAGCCCAGCTCCTACCCATCTCACTCCATCAACCCCCAGTTTGTTCTCTACTTTTAAGAGAGTTTCTTGTGGTTTATTTCCCTCTCTTATCTTCCCATATGTTCGTATGTTTTGTTTCTTATATTCCACATATGAATGAAATCCTATGGTATTTGTCTTTTTCTAATTAACTTCTTTTGCTTAGCATAATTCATTCTAGCTCTATCCACATCTTTGCAAATGGCAAGATTTCACTTTTTTGATGCCTATTATTCCATTGTGTTTGTGTGTATGTGCGTTTGTGCGCGTGTGTGTGTATATCACCTCTTTTTTATCCATTCATTAATCGGTGGACATTTTCACTCTCTCCATAATTTGGCTGTTGTTGAAAATGCTGCTATAAACACTGGGGTGCATGTACCCCTTTAGATCTGTGCTCTTGTATCCTCTGAGTAAATACTGTTGTGCAAATGCTGGATCATAGGATAGTTCTATTCTAAGTTTTTTGATGACCCTCCACACTGTCCTCGAGTGGCTGCACCAGTATGCACTCCCACCAACAGTGCAATAGAGTTCCCTGTTTTCCACATCCTCGCCAACACCTGTTGTTTTTTGTGTTGTTAATTTCAGCCATTCTGACAGGTGTGAGGTGGTATCCCATTGTGGTTTTGACTTATATTTCCCTGATGACGAATGATGTTGAGCATCTTCTCATGTGTCTGTTAGCCATCTGGATGTTTTCTTCAGAAAGGTGTCTACCCATGTCTTCTGCCCACTTGTCATTGGTTTATGTGTGTTTTGGGTGTTGAGTTTGGCATTTCTATATCAATTTTGGGTACCAACCCTTTATCAGATGTTTTGTTTGCAAACATCTTCCATTATTTCATAGGCTGCCTTTTGGTTTCATTGGTTGTTTCCTTCACTCTGCAGAAGCTTTTCATCTTGATGAAATACAGTCCCAATAGTTCATGTTTACTTTTATTTCCCTTGCCTTCAGCAATGTGTCTAGTAAGAAGTTACAATGGCCAAGTTCGAACAGGTGGCTAACTGTGTTTTCCTTTAGGATTTTGATGGTTTCCTGTCATACATTTAGTTCTTTCATCCATTTTGAGTTTATTTTTGTGTGTGGTGTAATAAGGTGGTTCAGTTTCATTTTTCTGCATGTCGCCCTCCAGTTTTACCCTCGCTATTTGTTGAAGAGACTGTCTTTGTTCCATTGGATATACTTTCCTGCTTTGTTGAAGATTAGATGACAGTATAGATTTGAGTTCATTTCTGGGTTTTTTATTCTGTTCTTTTGATCTCTGTGTTTGCTTTTGTGCCAGTACCATACTGTCTTGATGACTACAGCTTTGTAGTCTAGCTTGAAATCTGAAATCCTGAGGCCTCCAATTGTTTTTCTTTTCCAGGATTGCTTTGGCCTTTGGGGTCTTCTGTGGTTCAATACGAATTTTAGGATTATTAGTTCTAGCTCTTTGAAAAATGCTAGTAGTATTTTGATAGGGATATCATTAAACGTGTGGATTGCTTTGGGTAGTCTAGACATTTAAACAATGTTTGTTCTTCCAATCCATACACATGATTGTATTTTTGTTTAAAAAGTTCATTTGGGCATTTGTATACCTTTAGGTAAAAGTGAAAAAAGAAACACAAGAGGGGTGCCTGGGTGCTCAGTCGATTAAGCGTCCAACCTCGGCTCAGGTCATGATCTTGTAGGTTCGAGCCCCATGTCAGTCTCTGTGCTGACAGCTCAGAACCTGGAGCCTGTCTTCAGATTTTGTGTCACCCTCTTTCTCTGCTGCTCCCCTGCTCATGCTGTCTCTCGCTCCCAAAAATAAATAAACATGAAAAATTATTTTAAAAAAAGAATAGATACACAGCTGCTAGAAAATAAAAATTAGCCCAGAGTGACTTGGAAAAGCCAGTGGATTGAATAGATAGAAACACTCCATTCTTATTTAATATAAAGCAGATGAGAAAGGAATGGGATTATGGTTGAATTGAACTTTTATATTCTACAAAATTTTAAAATAAAAAACTACAAATGAACAGATTTGTTCATTAAAAATAACAGTTTAGTTTCAGTTCTAACATGTGAAGAGCTTTGGAGTCGTTTGTCCTACTTTCAGAGTATAAAAATGCTGAAAAAAACCTGAAAATCAGTGACTTCAATTGATCAAAGAATTTAGGTCATACACCTTAAAAACTAGAGATACAGGTGAAAACAGAACTATAGGCAAAAATCAGTTGAGTAGACACAGATGCACTGGAACCAGGAAAAGGTAGCAATGCTTACTTAAATGTTCCTATTACCAAATATATTATGCTATCACCAGATTTCAACAAAAAAATTACAAGACATCCTAAAGGCACAATCTGAAGAGACAAAGCAAGTAACTAGACCACATTAAAATATGAAACAGATTATAGAATTATTGAGTAGGGCATTTAAAATAACTATGGCTAATATGTGAAGTCATAAATGTAATGAGTAAACAATATAAAAGGACAGATGGATGACATAAGCAGACAGATGAAAACTATTAAGAATAATCAAAAGGAAATGCTATTAAAAAAACGATAACTGAATGGAGAGTGCCTTTGATGGTGTCATCAGTAGGCTGCATGTGACTAAGGAAAAAAATCTGTGAACTTGAAGATGTGCCAATATACTTTTTTGAATTGAATGAAAAGAGAAAAAAGAATGAACATAATGGAACAGAATATACAAGAACAGACAACTGTGAAAGGTTTGAAGTATATGTCATGGGGATACTGGAAGGAAAAGAGAGAATTCTGTACTTAGGGAATCCAGTGAAATTATCATTAAAAAAAAAAAAAGGCCCACTGGAGTGGCTACTATCAAAAACAAAACAATAAGTAACAAATATTTGTGAATATGGGGAGAAATTGGAACATATGTGCACTTTGGGTGGGATTGTAAAATGGTACAAGTATGGAAAATAGTGTGGAGATTCCCTAAAACATGCACATCCGTGTTCACGGCAGCACCATTCACAATGGCCAAGAGGTAGAAGTGATGCAAATGCCCACTAATGAATAAATGGATAAAAAGGGCAGTAGGTGTATATGATAGAAGATACTCAGTTTTAAAAAGGAAGGAGATCGGGGCACCTGGGTGGCTCAGTCGGTTAAGCGTCCGGCTTCGGCTCAGGTCAGGATCTCACAGTTCTGGGTTCGAGCCCTGCGTCGGCCTTTGTGCTGACAGCTAGCTCAGAGCCTGGAGCCTGCTTTGGATTCTGCGTCTCCCTCTCTCTCTGACCCTCCCTGCTTGCGCTCTCTCTGTCTCTCAAAAATAAATAAAAAACATTTAAACAATTTTAAAAAGGAAGGAGATCCTGTCACATACTACAACATGAATGAACCTGAAAGTCATTATGCTAAGTGAAATAGGCCCATCACAAAACGACAAGTATTATACTGTGTGATTCCACTTATATGAGGTATCTAAATCAACCAAATTCATAGGGAGAGAGTGATGGTTATAAGGAACTGAAAGGAGTAGGAGAAATCTATTGTTTAATGGGTATAGAGCTCTGGATTTGCAGGATGAAAAAGTTCTGGAGATCTATTTCGTAATTATGTGAAAATGTTTAACACTACTAAGTTGCACATTAAAAAATGGTTACCCATTGGTTACTTTAGATAAACAGTGAGAGGTAACTTTCGGTGAGAGACAAGGGAAAAATGTAAAATCCTCCATTAAAACCAGAGAAGGAAGAAAAAGAGGAGAAGATTAAAAAATAAACTAAGATCAAATGCACTGGATAGAATTTACAAGCATGGTAGATACTAATGAACTTTATTTGTGTAAATAGCCTAGACACACAGATTTTAAAAAGGATCTTTTTTTAATGTGATTTCATCTAGACTTAAAAAAGACAAATATTTAGAACTATAAAAGGGCAATGCAAGGCATCTTTGTAGTGATGGAACTGTTCTGCTGTAGTGGTAGATACAGCAACCTGTGAAATAGAATTGTATAAAACTAAGCACACACACACGGCTACAAGTAGATCTGGATAATTCTGAATAAGATTAGCGGTTGAATCAATTAGAGGTGTCTAAAGTGTTACTTATGAGAGCCCATGGTCCTGAATCTCTAAAAAGTTGCTGAAAACCAATGACTTCAATTTGTCAGAGATTTTTCACAATGTTTAAGGCTCAAAGATTTTTATTTAAATTAAAAAAAAAAACTTTTAAAAGGAGACGTATCAAAGAATTTGTGGACATGTTTCAAAACCACCACAAAGAAAACATTTTTTTTAATGAGCTCCCCTTTTCCACATCCTCACCAGCGTCTGTTGTTTCTTGAGTTGTTCATTTTAGCCATTCTGACAGGCGTGACGTGGTATGGTATCTCATTGTGGTTTTGATTTGTGTTTCTCTTGTATCTAGAGTTTTGAGAAATAGTGACCTGCAAATTACTTTCTTGTGATATTTTCATAGAGTAGGAACAAAGTTTTGCTAGCTTCAAAAAAAAAGCTTAATTCATTCTCTTTGTACCTTTCAGAAGAATTACAGCAGCTGTGTAATTTCTTCCATTAATATAAGCCACCTGGGCTATGAGTTTTCTAACAAAGAGATTCAAGTTCTTTAATAGATGTCAGATTATTTATGGGTTCTATCAACTTCATTAAGTAGTATTTTTTAAAGAATAACTTATTTAACTAAATTGTTGAATTTATTGATATAATATTGTTCATGTTATCATATTATTATTTGATGTCTCTAGGATTTGTAGTGACCCCTTTTTAATGTTTATTCATTTTTGAGAGAGAAAGAGGGAGCAAGAGGGAGAGAGAAACAGATCATGAGCCGGGAGGGACACAGAGAGAGGGAGCACAGAATCTGAAGTAGACTCCAGGCTCTGAGCTGTCAGGAAAGAGCCCAGTGCAGTCTCAAACTCACACACCGTGAGATCCTGACCTGAGCCAAAGCCGAAAGCTTAACTAACTGAGCCCCAAGTGCCCCTTGGTCACCACTTTTTAATTCCTGAGAATTATAATTGTATTCCTTCCTTTTTGTTGATCGGTATATCTAAGAGTTTATCAATTTTAACAATCAAATAACCAACTTTACATTTTAATTTTATGTACTGGATGTGTTTTTTTCTATTTAGGTACTTTCTATTCTTACTTTTAGTATTTATGTTCCTTATTCATGCCTTAGTTTGCTTTTGCAGTTATTTTTTCTAAGTTCTTGAGATGCAGACTTAAATTGCTGATTTTCATCCTTTCTTCTTTGCTAGTATACTGACTTAATGTATAAATCCTTACCAAACAGTTTGTAATCTATTTCCCACAAGTTTTGATCTGCAGTTTTTATCTTTTCTCTCACTTCAAAATATTATCAAATTTCTGTTTTTATGTCTTCTCTTATAGATCGCTTTCAAGTATACCGTTTAGTCCAATACTGTCGAATTTGCCTAATGAGCTTTTTGTTATTGATTATTAGCTGGTATCCAATTTGGGGAGAGAGCAAACTGTTTTTTAGATCTCAATATGCTTCATGTGCTCTTGAAGATAATATAAATTCTGTCTGTGTTGGTGTCAATGTTCTATAAATCTCAATTAGGTAGAGTTTATTAATTTTCTTATCAGATTATTTATATCTTACAGTTATTGAAAGAGTGTGTTAAAATCTTCTGGTTTGACTGAGATTTGTCTAATTAGCCTTTTAGTTCCATCAATCTTTGTTTTATATTGGAAATTATGTTAACATGCATATAAATTTGTAATTGCTACATTTTCTTGTTGATTGACCTCTTTTAATCATATGTAATGTCTATCTGCATCAAATCATCTTGCTTTATAGACTCTTTGCTTGATAATAATATAGATATAACAGCTTTACTTTGCTTAGTTTTTCTTTGTGTATCTTTTCCCATCAGTTTTTAACCTTTCTGTGTCCTTATATTTAAGATATATCTTTTCCAAGGGACACATATTTTGGGAGTCTTTTTTGTTGTTTTCTGCTAAAATTCTTGGACTTTTATGTGCAGTATATAGTCGACTTTGGTAGAATACTTGATGTACTTAGGAAAATGTATTATATAATCTATATAAAAAGACATCTGTATAAAAGAACATATATATACTCGAATGTTTTATTTCTGTGTTTTCTCTTTTCTTTTTAAAAAAATTAATCAAGTACTTATATTATCTGATTTTTCTCTCTTTATCCTGTTTTTCTTTTTTTTTTTTTTAATGTTTATTTCTTTTTGAGAGAGAGAGAGAGATTTAACAGAGAAGGGGCAGAGAAAGAGAGGGAGACACAGAATCTGAAACAGGCTCTCAGCCCTCAGCACAGAGCCTGATGCAGGGCTCTAACTCAAGAATAGTGAGATCATGACCTGAGCCAAAGTCCAACACTTAACCAATGGAGCCACCCAAGCACCCCACCCTTATATTTGTACATTGCTTTAATCTTCTTTTAATAGTTACCCTAGATGTTACAACAGGCATTCTTATCAAATTATGGTCTAATACAAATTATGATTTCACCATTTTCTTGATGCTAATAGAAACTCAGAAAACTCAGAAATTCCTTATAACTTAAGGTGCCCGGTGTTATATTATTGTTATTAATTTAATTCCAAACATAAAGTTCTAGAAGACATTACAGGGGCACCTGAGTTGCTTAGTCAGTTAAGTATTTAACTTCAGCTCAGCTCATGATCTCACAGCTGGTGAGTTCTAGCCCGGCGTCCGGCTCTGTGCTGACAGCTCAGACCTGGAGCCTGCTTCAGATTTCTGTGTCTCCCTCTGTCTCTCTGCATCTCTCCTACTCATGCTCTTTCTCTCTCTCAAAAATAAATAAACATTAGAAAACATTACAATGATTGTATTGTAAGTATTAACTTATATTTATTCACATTTTTACCATTTCTGGTGTTAATTACTCTTCTCGAATCTTCTCGTTTCCCTTACGATCATTTCTTTCTCTGCTTTTCTATTTCTATCCCTCTATCAGGTACATATCTATTCATGTATCTCCGGCTATGCCTAAAAATTTACGTCAGTCATTGCCTAAAAATAATCTGAGTTTCATCCTTATTTCTGAATATATTGGTGATGAGTATAGAATTTTATGGTTCATGGTTCTAGATGGATGTAGAATTCAGACCCATCTCTTCCCTCAATTCCAGTATTTATCGGAGACAAGTTTACTGTGTCTTCTGACTTTCTTCGCTTCTGCAGTTTGATTACCATACCTTTGTGGGTAATACTTGTAACACTCCTCCTGCTCCTTCGGGCTATCTTATAGTTTTTGATTTGCTTTTTTTTTTGGTTTTTAGAAGTTTTGCTATGATATATTTATGTGGTTTTGTTTACTTTTCTCTTTTGTTTTCAGTCTCTCTCTTTTCTGTCTGTATGTATTTTTCATGCTTTGTTTTGCTGAGATCTTGAGTATGTGGATTGATGTCTTTTAGGAGTTTTAGAAAATTCCCAGCCATTCTCTCTTTTAGTATTTCTTATAAATCATGTTTTCCTATGTTCTTCTTATTGGACTTCAATTAAGTATAAACTAAATTTGAGTTTTGCTCAGATTTTTTTTGTACTATGCCTTGTTTTAGCCATTCTTTTTAAATTGTTACTTCAGTTTCTATATTTTCTATTAACCTATATTTGAGTTTAATAATCTTGTTCTGTTCCATTCAGACTGCAATTTAACTCCAAGATTGAATTCTTTAATATCAGATTTTTCAAGGTTTAATTTTAGAATGTCTGATTCTGTTTTACATATTCTAGTCCTTTGGAGATGTTCTTGATCTTTTCATCCATTTATCCATTTAAAATTTTTTTCTTTGACATATTAATTATAGTTATTTTCTGTTAAGTCCCATACGTGGGAAAACTGTGGATATCCATCTATTATCTACTGTTTCTGCTAATTACCAGTCGTATATTATTGCCATGTTGCCTGTCTAGTAATTGTTGCGTTTTTGATGGATAATGTGTCAAGATGTTATTTTTCACACACAAAAAAAGATTTTCCTCTCATTTTTAGGCAGCTGATAAGGGATTGATCATTTTAATCAAATTAGAATTTAAACTTGATAGGGACTTAGCTGAATTATGATTCAGCATCCCTTTGCTTTGCCGTGTCAAGGACATAATTCTCCATGTCCTCTGATTGCATATTGGCGCTCCATTTTTTCAGCCCTGAAATACTATATTTCAAAGTTTATACTTCAGATATTTCAGCCCATTTCCCCAACATCCTGCTTCATGTACTTACAAACATGTCAATTGTTTGAAACAGAACACTGGTGATGGATTTGACACATAGCTTTGCTTTGATCCTTTACAAGAGTACAGCTTCTAGAAGCTTTTTCCCTGGCACTCTGGTTTCTAGTAGAGGCCAACATTTAGCAAAATCCAGCAGGAAAACCAGGTTTTACATTTGAATTCTCTTAAGTTTTCTATGTGCCCACCAACACTTCGTAAGAGGTGAAGTTTTGTTGGTTATTTTTTCATCCAATAGATTCTTTCTTAAAAAAATAAGCCTGATCTTCTGTTCACACATAAAATTAGCAAATAAGCAAAAACAAAAACAAAGCAAACAAAAAACATAAATACCAAAACTGCAGCAGATCGCTCCCTTACTTCGTAAAGTCCTTCCTTTCTATAAAGTTTGAGTTCATCAATTCTTCATTGCTTCAAAATTTTTAAAAGGTGTCTTTAAAAATATGTTGAAAATTTTACCCAACCTCTTCTAGTTGTTGAAGGCTGAGCGTTGGCCTACCATTATTTATTTAACTTTTTCTTAACAGCAAAATCCTTTTCTTGGTTTCAGTGCTAGGCAAATTTTGGATTCTGTGACATTGAAAATAATGGAAACTCTGATGGTTTATAGTGTTTTTTTGTTATCTCATATTCTATAAGATATGGTCTTTTAAAAAATTTAATACTTATTTATTTTTGAGAGAGACAGAGAGAGAGAGACAGAGAGAGAGCATGAGCAGGGGAAGGGCAGGGAAAGAGACATAGAATCCAAAGCAGTCTCCAGGCTCTGAGCTGACAGCACAGAGCCTGATGCAGGGCTTGAGTGAATGAACCGTAGCTGAAGTCAGATGCTTAATCAACAGAGCCACTCAGGGTCCCCTAAAGTACGATCTTTCAGTATGCCTTCTCTTAAATAGAAATGTTATACAGAAAAAAAAAACAAAGAGAGAAGTTTTAAAAAAGTGAATTTTTTCAAAGTATCATGCAAAACTAAGTCTAGATATTTGTATATTTATTGAACTTCACCATCAATTAAAATTTCTGGAACTGGTATTTCATTTATAGATTTGGGTGTGAAATTTTTCTTTAATGCATGTTAATGTTCTTAAATCCCCTAAGAAACATCATCATTTTCCGAAGAATTTAATAAAAATTAGTTAATATATTTTTTCATATGTGCTTTAATAGAGTATAGCTTATTGACATATTTAATTTATTTGTAACAGATAATTATAATACTCAGTTTTATATTAAGGATTATGGACTTCAGAGAAACCTCCCACCTTTCTATTTTTTGGTAATAATTAAAAAAGCATATTTTAAAATAAATTTTATATGTATAAATTAAATAATGAAACAATATTGTAGGAGAATTAGGAGATTCAAGGAAGTCTATTAGGGTATAAGTTCTATCCTTTTTGACTACATGGTTAATTAACATATTTAACTTTTGCAAAACACTTAAAATATACCAGGAACTATACTATTTGTTTTATATAAATGGTGACATTTAATCTTTATAAGAATTAAATGTGGTAGCAATAATAATTATAATTGTTTTAAATATGAATAAAACAAGGCCTTACAAAATTCAGTAACAATTACAAGATATATAGCTAATAAGATAGGTGAGGTGTCTTTTTTAATCTATTGAAATTATTTTCAAAATATGTAGTAAGTTTCTTTTTTTATTTTTTTAAAATGTTTTATTTATTTTTGATACAGAGAGAGACACAGAGAGACAGAGCATGAGAGGGGGAGGGGCAGAGAGAGGAGACTCAGAACCGGAAGCAGGCTCCAGGCTCTGAGCTAGCTGTCATCACAGAGCCCGATGCGGGGCTCTAACCCACGAACCATGAGATCATGACCTGAGCCGAAGCTGGACGCTTAACAGACTGAGCTACCCAGGCGCCCCAGTAAGTTTCTTTTTTATCTCTTTCATTATGGATCAGTACACTGAAGTCTCCAACTATTAAGATTGTATTATTCTGATAACTGATGATGCATTTCACACAAAAATTTCAACAATATGGATTGAGCTGATTTTCTCTTTGTGAGCAAGTGGGAAAATTTTTGAAAAATATGAAAAATGATTACTTAAAATTCTGACTCCTTGTTAGGAGTCTGGAAATGTGGGCTGGACTTGGACGCCATATACCATTGTGATTTATTTTACAGAGATGATCAAAAAGTATCAGATAGTGTTAGAAATTTAGCTTGGCAGTCAAAACACAATTCTACTTTTAGCTAACTATAAATAATATTTTATGCTAGTTTACAGTGAAATCATGCATATATATATTATTTCTCTATAGTCTTCCCAAAATACCAGGTAGATAAGTCTTATCCCTCTTATACAGATGGAATCATAATTGAAGCTTAAGAAAACTGTAAGTTAATCACTGTGAGAAATTAGGAGGAATATTTCACTGAGTTAAGTCCAAACCTTACCATAAATTGGTTGTAAGAAGTAAATAATTGAAGGGCTAAAACTAATCTCAGTAAAAGGAAGAGAGAAAGCAGCAAGTTGACTATGTCTATCTAATACAGCTCTATATCCTATGTATTTTATTACCCTGGAAGAAGAGAGTATCTTCCATAAATTGCTTATTTTAGTGGCACCCCTGATCTATCCCTTTACCTCTGAACCTCCATGTTTTGCTTCAGGATGGTGCTTGAGCGTTTTATCTGACCAGTGTTTCTTTCTCTTGTGGAGAAAAGGTTACGGAGGCACAGAGGACAGAGAGCCCTCTCCATGCATTCTTTCAGGGTCCAACAAAATTAGTATAAATTACTGTCTGGAAATCAGGTTCACCTCCTGAACATTAACACACACCACACACACACACACACACACACACACACTCTTAGCAGTGTATACACATAAATACCGTGTATATATACACGTATTAAATGTTATATGTGTATGTATACACCTTTAATATTTATATGTATAGACAAACAAATATCCAAATACATATATATACATATATAACATTTAATAGAAATGTGTGTATAATATAATTAAATGGTTATAAATAGAAATATATATCCATTTTATTTATGTGTGTATATATGTGTATGTACACACATATATATGGATACGCAGATAAACAAATTTAAAAATACATAGATACATACATTCTTGGCAAAAATATGCTCAAGCACCATCCTGAAGCAAAACATGGAGGTTCAGAAGTAGAGGGATCGATCTGGGGAATGATTATTTTATACGAGCTCTCTAAGTGATTCTTATAATCAGGCATATTTGAGAATACTAGCTAATATTTCACAGTGCAATAAATAACTATCAGTAGTGCCCCGAGTGTATAGATCCATTGGTATCAGTCTACCGCTTCCTCCTAGCTTTCATTTCAGAACCGGCTATCTCTAGCTCCCCTCTCTCTGCACCTCTGTTCCTCCTTCTCTGACTCTCGCTTCAAGTACTTCTCTTCCTAATGCCAATTTCTGTCCACTCTTCCTGTGACTGCCACTCTCAGAGTAATCTCTTATATTTACTCTTTTCATGTAAGATGGTAATTTTCCACTAGACTTAATGATGTTAGGAAACCATTTTTAATTTTTCTAACCAGACTACAGTGATGTAATAGCCAATAGAAGCTTATTCATAAAAATCAAGTGTGAACCTCATATTAATGCGTATATAGTTTTTGGAGCATTGTACATCTTTTCATCTCCTCTTCCCTCAGATTTATTTTGCTGAGATGTTGTCCTTCCCGACTCTTCTTATATCAGTAGAACTCATTTGTAAGTTTATGAACTAAGTGAATTTCTGAGGTAGCTCTTTCTTTTGACAGAGGGAGAGGGAGACAGAGAGACAGAGAGACATAAAATGCATTGGCTAAGCAGGCATCTCTTCTATTCTTTAAATTTCTAGTGAATTATATTGTTGCAGGGGCAGTAGGAATATTTTCTCTTGGCGCTGCATATATATTATTTGATCTGGTAATAAATGTAAAATATAGTCTTACATAAACATACATATAAGCTAACAGTTGAAGGTGGCAAATGAATTATAGAATACAAAGCTAGTCCCTCGTAGCCTGACTGTCCTGTGTGTATGAAATTGCGTACTATGTGAACAGAGCTTCTTTAAAAGACTTTTCCTGAATAATATTTCTAACAGTGTAAGGAACCAGGACCTTGAAGTAAACCTTTTCATTTTTGAAAGTGCATTTACTACTTTAAGATTCTGTCTGGAATCCTCTGTGCATTTATACGCTGCTTCCTACTTCTTGCCCTGTGTACCTGAGTTCTGACACAGTGGAACATGAGAAACCAGCTTATCCTCCAAAGCTCATTTCTGACTGCTGATAGGGTACAGGTCAGTGCTAGTGTAGACTGCTGAATCTTCTTTCTTTGTTACCTGTGTGCTGTGTACTGAAACTCAAGTGAAATGCAATATTTTAAACCAATCAATCAACATTGATCACTCATGATATGTTAGGCAATGTGGGATATTAACGTTGTTTTAGGCAAGACCCGTACCTTAAGGGAACATAAAATTTAGTTAGCTAGTAATTTTTTAATGTGAAGAATTACTTTCTAATAACACCATGAACAGTGTTAAAAAGCAAGCTAAAATTTAGGAGGTAATAGTTGAAAGATATATGGTAGAAAAATTATTAGTAACAGGAATATTTGACTATTGCCTACCTATTAATGAATAAAAGATAAACAACACATGTGCAAATGATATAACCAAATAATTGGGCTTGTAGGCAGAAGTTTGCTGCCTGCTGAGGTGGAAGGCTATAGTAATAATTCTGATAACACCAGTTATGATGACAGCAGTGATAGGTATGAGATAGGATTGGTATATACTTTGTAATCAGAGTCAACAGAACTTGCTATAAGTTTGTTGTGGATAGGGAGAGAAAAAGTTTTCGACATGATTTCAAGATTTTGATCTGAGCAACTGAAGGTGAAGACTGCCATTTACTGAGCCAGAGAAAATTAAAGGAGAATCAGATTTGAAAAAGATAACTAGAAATCCAGATTGGAACTTGTTAAACAATCTGAAATCCAAGTAGCAGTGGCAAGGAAATAGTTGGGAACACAAATCTGGAATTCATGATACTTGGAATGGAGATATACTTTTGGGAGTCATTGGTATAGAGATGGTATCAAAGTCATGAGACTTGATGAGATGACCAGGGAATAAATTTAAGATAGTTTTAATATTGGACCATAGACTAAAAACAGTAAGTGAGAAGGTATAGGGTACAGTGAAAATGTATTAGAGAGAAAGGTTATAGCTTATAGTCATGAAGAAAAATTGTTTTAGTGAGCTTTTAGAGAGTATAGAGATGGAAAAATCAGAGTGGCCAAAAAATGATTATTGCCATTGAGATTGTGGAGAAGTTTCCATTCCTGATAATAGAAGAATTTAGCATCTATCTATGGAAATATACAATTGAGGTAGAGATAGATCAAGGTGGTCTATGTAGAGAAGGTTAAGAAACTGAGAGGCCCTGTATGAAGGACTGTTTATATGTATTAAAGTCACCAAGAATGTTGACAGGACAATATGGGAGGTATTGTGGAACTAAAATAATCAATAAATGAAAGGAAATATTGAGTCTCTATATGGTTACAAAAAGAAAGAATATAGATTGACAAAGATATTTACATGAATCTTAAAATATTTTTTGAATTTTTTTTTGTAAATGGCATAGGGAGAGAAAATCATCTGGAAGTAATGAGAAATACCTACTACACTTGCAAAGTTGGCAACTTGAAAGGTATGAGAGAAAGCATAGTGCCTGAGAGAACCTCAAGGAAACAAGTGCAGTTAGGAAACTGTCAGGTTTCAAGTAAACAGGAAGGTGACGATACTAACAATAAAGGAGAATGAAATCCCTGTTTCAGGCAGAGCAATGGAAGAGTCTTGGGAGCTGGGATAAAGTAAGGAAGGGAGTATAATAGGGGTACATGGAACCTTATGAGGGTGGGATTCTAAGTTGTGAGAGATGACAGGAGGTCTTAGATCTCTTTTGGAGGCTAAATGACACAATTAGTCCTGGTAGATTCCAAGGTAGCTCAGGGTAATGAGGCTATGGGCCATGAGGTCAGGGAGAGGAATCAAGGAATTGCCTGAGATGTAGATTTTTGGCATATTTTTCTTCTATGTGAAGATGCAGAGGCCACAGGAGGAGTAATGTTAGTAGAGGCAGTGGGATTTTATATTTTATGACAATGAAAGGCAGAAGGAAGGGAAGGGAAAAGGAGAGGGAAAGGGAAAGGAAAGGAAGAAAGAGAAAAAGAGGGAAAGAGGAAGGGAAGAAGGAAGGAAAGAAAGAAGGAAGGAATGAAGGAAGGAAAGAAGGAACAGTTTTCTCAGTACAATAATTAATAGTAATTTGAAAGGAATGAGGTTGAATGAAATTTATAGTTTCTGATATACTATGGAGTAGAAGGAAAAAAAGAAAAGGAAGGAATAAATAATACCAAAATAACAGAACCCAGATAGGCAAAAAATAATAATAATAATAATATTGGCAAACGGAAAACAAAAATAGACTTTGATTATTAGCAACTATAATTATAAATGAATTAAACTCATCTGTTAAAATATGGAGTATATAAGATTGATTTTAAAATTAAAACTAAATTTTATATGTACTTATAAGAAACACATTTAAAATATTAGGACACAAAAAATGAATATAAGTTATAAAATATACATGAGGAAAATACTAAACAAATTATTAATATCTTTTAAAATACAATTTTAGCAAATGGATGGATTAAAAAAATGTTAAAAGAAAATTTAAAAGGAAGTATTTGAGTAGTAAACTTGTAGGCACCTAATAACTCCTCTTTGAAATACACAAAACAAAATAAAAAAAGACAAAATTGCAAGACTATTTCACCATGATATAAAAGTTTAATACAATTTCTCCAAAAGTTTTAGATGAGACAGATGATAAATTCCACAGTATAGAATATCTGTATTATAATTTGATTTAGTATATTTAAGTAATTTCCTGTGAGCAACAAAAATAAAATGCTTTTTTTTTAGTTTTCAAACATTCATGGAACCTAGCAAAGGTTGAGTATCATAAAAGTCACAAAAAATATCAGTTTTCATTGAGCTTTAATCATCAAGTCATGTGCTGTGAACAAACTGAAATAAAATAAATATTTCAAAGGAAAACATATCTAGATGCTAAAATTATATGCCTAAATAGTTCATCTTATTAATATTTCATTTCTTTTAAATTATTGTTTAAAAATTTTTAACGTTTATTTATTTTTGAGAAAAACAGAGAGAGAGTGGGTGAACATGAGCAGAGAAGGAGGGAGAACAGAATAGAATCTGAAGCAGATTCTATTGAAATATGGTCATTTGTAGCACTTTGCTACAAAGTGAATGGATCTCGAGGGTGTCATGCTAAGAGAAATAAGTCAGGTGGAGAAGGACAGATACCATATGTTTGCACTCATAGGTCTAACAGGAGTAACCTAACAGAGGACCATAGGGAGGGGAAGGGGGAAAGAGAGTCGGAGAGAGAGAGGGACACAAATCATGAGAGACTACTGAATACTGAGAACAAACCTAGGGCTGAAGGGGGCGGGTAAGGGGGTAATGGTTATGGAGGGGGGCACTTGTGGGGAGAAGCCCTGGGTGTTATGTGGAAACCAATTTGACAATAAACTATTATTAAAAAAAAAAATAGAATCTGAAGCAGACTCTAGGCTCTGAGCTATCAGCACAGAGCCCATTGTGGGGCTTGAACTCACAAACCAAGAGATCATGACCTGAGCTAGAGTCAGACACCATACCAACTGAGCCATCCAGTCTCCCCTAAACTGCTGGAGTCCAGCTTCAGCAGGTCCAGGGGTCCTTGGAAGGATGACCGGTGTCAACACAAGAGTGATGAGAGACCCACAAGTTTCTTTCTTGGTCACCAGGCAGGCATCTCTGCTCTGCCTGCTTTGGTGTCTCTTTTTATTGATCAAGCAATAACATGACATCAGAAAATAGAAATTGTTTACAATAACTAATTCTTAGTGATAAGGTGCTTTAATCATTGGAAGTGATGACATTAGAAAAATAGAAAAATGTTTATAATGATTAATTTTTTATAAGACACTTTAATTTTTGAAAGTATACAGAGAACTATCTCATTCATTTTTTCATCACTCCCCAAGATTAAGAAAGTGACAAACCTATCTCATTTTGTACTGGTTGGATTTTTTGTCAATAATTATGACTTTGTTTTTGATTAATAAATTACAGCCAAGTCATGTCACGCACTTACAATGAGGTTGAGCAAATCCCACAACCAAGAACATAACAGGATGTCTTCAGCAAAACACAGGATGATATACATATCATTTAAGCCAGTGAAGCTAAGATTAAAACATGGGTCAAGCTGTACACAGATAGGCCAGGAGCCATTTCATTCGGCTCACAAACCACAAGAAAAAGAGCGCTTGTTAACAAGTTGTTTGAGAAGCCCTTTCTTTGATGGAAGCACAACGGGGGCGCTATGTGTGTTGCCCTTGGACCTGGGTTTCTCACATCCTTATCCATCCTCATAACTGAAGTCAGCACAAGGTAGAATGTAGACCTTGGGAAGGCACTATGTTCTGTCCTTGTTTTCCACTTCTAATCTCCAGTTTACGCTCCAATTCTCTTCAGACCAGACTCTAATGGACTATGTTTTTGACCTTGTAATT